>JBBMKA010002882.1:0-12368 GCA_037833695.1 Sechiopsis laciniata | reverse complement strand
AAGAGTTGTTCACACATTGTATGTTAAATAAGTGAAGCATGCATAACAAGTTAGTCTCGCTAATCCCTTCGCTTAAGTGAATTCCTTACTTTCCTTCAACCTTCCGACAACAAGTTTAGCTACTCATAACACCGAAATTCATATTCGCATAAAAATAAAGGATGAAGAACATGATTAGGCTGAAATAAACTTGTGTAAAGTAGAGTAAGACAACAGTAAAAACCCAAAATGCTTAAATACTGTATTGCGTAAAGATTCTGGCGAACATGCTTCGAGTGACTTCTGTCGGAAAAGAGAAAAGTTGGTCGGAAGTGCTGAAACTTAGAGAAAAGTTTCCAAGAGAAAAGTTCTTCTAATGGAGGGAACTCACTTCTTATATAGGCCTCTTGAAGTGTAGCCGAAATCCTGCTGATATTCTGCTGAACTTCCGCTGATAATTAGCTGCAACCCTGCTGACTATCTGCTGAAAATTTGCTGAAAATCCTCTCTGCAATTTGCTTGCTTTGCTGCCTATTTTCCGGATGCTGCAGAGTTGACTCTACGACGGTGGAGAAGAGTTTTGGGATCACGAATCTTTGCCACGCGTCCTTGGGTTAGATATCATTTTGATCGGTAAGAACGAGGTTATCGCAATGGCGAACTTCAGTTGGTTTCTTCATGTGGTTCGAAGAGGTTGGTCTTTGCTGAGGCAAAGAGGTTGGTCTTTTCTGAGGCGAGACGGTAATTTCTAGCTACTTTCGCTGAATTCTGAAGGTACCTGCGGCAAGACACAAACATCAAATTCGTTTGACAACAAGCATATTTCGCTACATTTTTTCTTCAACTTTTATCTTCCAGGCTTTTATTCACTATTTCGCTTAACATGTTAAATCCAGCGAAATTTTATGCTTTATGATTTGAATTCAACATTTTCTTAATTAAATCTCTTAATTTTAACTACTTTAACTCCCACTACTTGAGAGTTATCAGTGATGTTCAGAATTGAATTGTAAATTGCACGAATATGATTTTGAGTTGGTTTGTAATTGAATCATAAAGGTAAGAAAATAGCAAGATAATTAATATTGATAAGATAAGGCTAGACTAAGATACTCATGAAATTCAACAGCAATGTAATAAATAAGAAACTTACGGTAAGGAACTCTATCATACTATGCGTTACTAACTTCCGCTTTCGCCTTCGTTTAGCATCCAGTACAACTTCCGCCACAAATAGATATAATTACGAGCTGGCGCTAAGTATGTGATAGTTAGGCATTTATTCCTAAACTCCGATTCAAAGCATCACAGATGTAACACTACCTATCAAACATGCAAAGTAGACTTAGGTTATTTCCTCTTCCAATTTACAACCTATTAGTTTGTGTGGATGGCCGGTCGACACTCACTATTATATTGACGTACCTAATCTACATGCTCTAGATAAACCCTTCCAGTTTCTTCCTACAACATGGTACTAAAATTTACTTTCTCCTAGCTTTGCCCTAATGACGTTAGTTCATGATACAGACAGAAAACACAAAACACAACATGGAAAACATATTAGATTTGTATTGCTGAAGTAAAATGAGTCTAACAATAAAATAAAAATAAATAAACAAACTCTGAACTCCTCTCTAAAGATAGAACCAGAGAAAATACCTTCACTCCTCTCTATTGCACAAACAATCTATTTATAAGACTGGGTCATCATATCTCCGAATCTCCCAGAATGGCACGAATCAATCTTCGCGATAATTTCTCTTTTAATCCTTTCCAAATGTGTTTTGATTTGTCTAAGGTAGGAATCCCATGATTTCTGCAATCTGTCTCTTAATTTGTTTGGTTAGTCAACTTCTCGCTGTCAGACGATTCCTTTCTTATTTACTTGAAATGCTTCTAGCCTTTGTCTTTTGAGCTTTAATTTCTCGCAATCGCTCTTCTTGATTCTCAGCGTCGCACTGCCCCGCTAGCGCTAACCCTGCGAAAATAGAAATCAGCATAAATCCTGCAAAATTCATGTTAAACGTGCTATTATGGTTGTTTTCTGCTTAACAATTGATATCTTGCATTTTACTCCCCCAATGCATAAGCATTAGCTAATTACACCTTTTTATTCCTAATTTTTCCTTACTAGCAATAATTTTCAATTAATAAGCGTGAACAATGATCCAAAGTTAGGCTAAAATCTGACTCTATTTTAAAGTCATCAAACCCCTAAACTTGAATCATTGCTCGTCCCGAGCGATGCTATTATTGGTGTAATATCTGCTAAAGGTAATGCAAATCATAATGTCGCGTTCTTCCTCTTGCTAAAAAAATTAATCTTTAAATATTATTGCCTTGAAACACCAATCGCGTAATCATTTCAAATGATCATTCACTAGATCCTAACAATCTCTTCTCAGTTCTTCTCCTCATTCCCTTAGTTCAAAGTTCAGCTCCTAGTTTAGAGACTTCTGCTCTATTACAATTCATTCAACCTCTATCATCTAAATCTATTCAAAACATTCTGTCCGAAGCTTATTTATTTGGGTTCCTTTGAGTAAAACGTTATGCTTGGCCACTAATTGGTCTTATAGCATTGCTAGCAGAATACTTAGATATCCCACGGCTATTCGCTCTTCTTGCCGTTTCATTTTTACCTAGAATGCCTTAAGGTTTTTTTTTTTTTTTTTTGGAAAACATATTACATTCGCCTATTACATATTACATAGCACGGGCAATTCTCAATTCTCACCCTCAAACTTAAATGCTTCATTGCCCCCAATGAAGGTGAGTTTTATCTCCCCCAAACTTAAATGAATCTAAGGTTCTGAATTACTTCAAACTAATCGGTCACCTCCCACAGAATTATTCTATGACCTAAGTTCACAAGTATCCATCCCAAGATGATTTTGTTATTAACTTGTGAATGATGGCTTGGGGCAAATTAAATAATAGCGTATTAAAGGTAATGTTTTGAAAGTGCGGAATTAAAAAACAAGATTCTAACTCAGCATAGGTCAGCATAAACTTAAGCAGTGGTAAAATGAAAGAATGATTATATTAATCAATGAGCAGATAAAAGAAATCGAAAGATAGGGTCAGCAGGGACAAGGACTTCATTTTTCACTACCCATCTTCTGAATCAGAGCTATCAAAGTCGGTGGAAGAGACAATGTCTTAGAGATTCGGGACGATAGGTCTGTAGAGTTACAGTTCTAAATAAGCCAGTATGCCTAGGACTATCCTGTCTCATTTCTTCACGTAGTCCACAAGCTTTTTCATATTATTTTCTAGCAACCAAAGGCTGCGCCTGAATTTTCCTCGCATTGTCTTCTTCATCTCTGCTGAACGAGTAGACACTTGGGGGTGTGCAGAAGGTCCTGCCTCATCTGTAAAGTTTGCATGATTAAATACAAACTCAGCCATGATGTGCTCGATACTGCTATCTACTTCATCAAAATCACGCCTAAATGGTGTCAGTCGGACTCTTTACCGGTTGGTGATGCTTGCCTCAACTTCGTCCTATTCCTCCCTGATTCTGTGTCTGAACAGGTCCTCTAGCGCAAGATTTCCTCTTCTTCCAATATCTCACTGATTGTCTAACATCGGTGTTTTTCCTTCCCGTTGCATCCTCACTTCTTCTTCTGCACGAACTGTTGCAACCTCAACAAGTCTAGAGGTGCCTGCATTCGCGCTCCTTCTTCTTTGTTCCTCCATTGAAGGCATTAATCCTTTGAAATGCCCTGAGGGTTTTAGACTACCTATCCTTACCACTTGACGCGGTGTTGAAGTAACAACTCTTTCCTCCCTAGGAACCTCCAAAGATTTTCCCCAACTGATGCAGTACGTTCTTCCATCTTTTCTGCTAGGGCAATCACTTGCCTTCGCATGGGTGGTCCAGCTTGTGACTGTCCATCTTCACTGTGTACAGAAGCGTCTATTGGCTTAGGATCTTGATTTGGGTTTACTTCTCCTTACTGCTCCATTCTAATCTGCCACGACCTTCTATAAATGGTTGCAAGTCTTCGCACCATGGTGTAGTTTATGGTAGATTGCAAGGTAGGATTTTTTTTTTTTTTTTTTTTGGGTTGAAAGAGGATGGGTAAATAAAATCCAATTTTATAGGGTATTTAACAGTCGAAATGAAAGGGTATGACGATCGAAAATTGCAATCGTCGCATATGTCAGGGCGATGATCGCATTCTTAAAGGCCATGCATCTTTTACACACCGTTGAATCGTAATTCCTGTGATCCTAATACTCGTTATCCGTCCACAATTAATGATTGATATGATTGTAAATAGAGATTCGCTGAACTTATTGAAATTTAAAATTGCAAAAAAATAATGAAAATTAAAAACAGCTAAACAGTAAATTCAGATAATCTTCTCTCATAAGTAAATAGGAAATATTTTAACTTAACATGCGTGGAGTGAAATTTAAAGGTTACCGATATGCTTTGGCTCCACTCGCACACTCGCATGCTTATACTTCAGTCAATGCGAATGAAGATATTCCGCTCTCAACATCCTCATTCCAGTAATGCTTAAGTCTTTGCCCATTGACTGCAAACTCATTCCCATTTGCCTCGTTCTTGATCCAGATTACTCTGCCTGGTTTTACTTGCGTAATACAAAGTGGTCCAGACCACTTAGATCTGAGCTTTCCTAGAAACAAACGAAGTATAGAGTTAAATAACAAAACTTGCTGGCCAATCTCAAAAGTTCGAGGAGTCAGCCTTCGATCATGTCATTTTTTCATCTTTTCCTTGTACAATTTTTCATTTTCATATGAAAAATGTTTATGCTCCTCTAAATCGAGTAATTGCATCATTCTAATAGCTCCTGCTTTCTGGAGATCAAGATTTAATTTCTTTAGCGCCTAGAAAGCCTTATGCTCTAGCTCGATCGGTAAATGACATGCTTTCTCATACACTATTATGTAGAACGACATGTTCAATGGTGTTTTTAATGCAGTTCGGTAAGCGCAAAGTGAATCATCAAGTCGTATGGACCAAACCTTTTGGTTAGGACCTAAAAATTTCTCAAGAATATTCTTAATCTTGCGGTTTGAGATTTCAGCTTGTCCATTAGTTTGCGGATGATAAGGGGTGGCAATGTGATGCTTTATATTATACTTCTGCAGCACGTGAGACATTGCTCTATTTATGAAATGTGTGCCCTCATCACTTATTAGTGCTCGCGGTGTCCCAAACCATGTGAAGATGTTCCTATGAAGGAATCTAATGACTGTTTTAGCATCATTTGAAGGTGTTGCGACTGCTTCAATCCATTTTGAGACATAATCAACCGCTACCAAGATATACATATTTTCGTGCGAACGGGAAAATGGGCCCATGAAATCAATTCCCCAGACGTCAAATAATTTAACCTCCAAAATTAAAGTCAACGGTATTTCATCCATTTTTCCTGTGTTTCCTTTCCTTTGGCACTTATCACATGTCTTTGCATAGTGATGCGCATCCTTGAATATGCTTAGCCAGAAATAGCCAGATTGGAAATTTTTGTTGCGGTGCTCATTCCTCCAATATGTCCTTCATACAGTGATATGTGGCACGACTCTAGTATTGCATTCTTCTCATGTTCCTCTACACATCGGTGTATTATTCCATCAGCACATTGCCTATAGAGAAATGGTTCATCCTAGAGATAAAATCACGAGTCGTGGAAAAATCACTTTGCTTGTTGTCTTGTAAGATTTGTTGGGATGACATGGCTTGCTAGGTAGTTGGCAATATCGGCAAACCAATGAACATTCTTCTTTTCTACCAGATTAAATACAAATACTTATTTATCAGGGAATTTTTTTGATATGTTGAGCATTGGTGTATCAGGTCGCCGTTTATCTAATCGAGATAGATGGTCTGCTACAACATTCTCGCAACCTTTCTTATCCTTGATCTCTATATCAAACTCTTGTAGAAGCAAAATCCATCTGATCAGTCTGGGTTTTGCATTAGCCTTGCTTATCAGATATCTTATAGCAGCATGGTCGGTGAACACAGTCACCAAGTAAGAGCGAAATTTTTCTAACGCGTAAGCCACTGCTAAAAACCACTTTTCAGTAGTTGTATAGCTTTGTTGCCCTTCAGTTAAAGCCATACTGGCATAGTAGACGGGATGGATCAGCTTTTCTCCCTTCTTACCCAAAATAGAGCTTATCACATAGTCACTGGCATCGCACATCAGCTCAGTCAAGCGATATCATGATAGGTGCAGTAGTTAGAGCCCTTTTCAATTGTCCAAACACTTGCAAGCAGCGCGAGTCAAAATTAAAGGGACGATCAGCTTCTAAAAGCTCGCATATAGGTTTTTCTATTTTCAAAAAGTCTTTAATAAAGTGCCTATAAAACCCAGCATGGCCTAAGAAACTGCGCACGCCCTTCACATTCTTTGGTGGCTCCAACTTTTCTATTGCTTCAATCTTTGCTTGATCAACTTTCAGTCTATCCTTAGAGATTTTATGTTCAAGGACAATTCCTTCTCTTACCATGAAATGACACTTTTTCCCAATCAAGCACTGGGTGTGTTTCTTCACAACGGTTGAGCACTTTTTCTAGATTTGCTAAATAATCAGAAAAAATGTTCCCAAACACCGTGAAGTAATCCATAAATACCTTCATGATGTCCTCAAGCATGTCAGAGAAAATAGACATCATACATCTTTGAAATGTAGCGGGGGCATTGCAGAGTCCAAATGGCATTCTTCTAAAAGCAAACGTTCCATAAGGGTAGGTGAAAGTGGTTTTCTCTTGATCCTTTGGATCAATTGTGATCTGGTTGTATCTTGAATATCTATCTAGAAAATAGTAGTAATCCTTCCCTACAACACGATCCAACATTTGGTCGATGTAAGGTAAGGGAAAATGATTTTTCTTTGCGACTTTGTTCATTTTGTGGTAGTCCATACACACTCGCCATCCTGTAACTGTTTGTGTTGAAATCAACTCATTTTTCTTGTTGCGAACAACGGTGGTTCCTCATTTCTTGGGCACGCATTGAATTGGACTGACCTACTGGCTATCTAATATGGGGTATATGACCCCAGCATCAAGCCATTTTAAAATTTCTTTTTCACTACCTCCTTTATGGTGGGGTTTAATCGTCTTTGATGTTCCATTGAAGTTCCGGCATTATTCTCTAGAATGATCTTGTGCATACAGAATGTAGGACTCATGCCTACATATCTACCAGAGTCCATCTAATTGCCTTTGTGTGCTGCATGAGGAGTTCCAGTAGTAGCTGTTTATGCTCAGATGTTAGTTGTGAAGATATGAAAACTGGTAATGTCTCGTTCTCTCCAAGGTAGGCGTACTTCAGATTCTCAGGAGAGGTTTAACTCTACCATTGAAGGTTCATCGATTGAGAGGCACTGTAGTGAGTTATTTTTTGTTCCCACATCGAGCACTTCATAGTAATGCACTTCATTTATCGCTTCCTCAAATGCATCATCCTGTAAATCCTCTAATCGACAGTGGTTAGCATCTCCTGCTGTTATTCATTCATGAGTGCTTCATTCAACAATACTACCAATTGACTGATATTTTTCTCCTTGTCAGGCTACTTCATCGAATCGAATATGTTGAATTGAATCTGCTGATCATTCATCTTTAACGTGATTGTTCCTTCGTAAACACCAACCAATGTCCGTACAGTTCTCAGAAATGGTCGTCCCAAAATAATTGGAACTTCTAGATCTGCTTCGTAGTTAAGAATGATGAAGTCTACTGGAAAAATGAACTTGTCGACCTGAACCAATATATCTTTGATTTTTCTAATAGGGCGAGCTATCGACCTATCAGCTAGCTGAATTATCACTGTTGTGGTCTTGCTACACATATTCCAAACTTGATAATGGCATTAAATTGATGCTAGCGCCTAGATCACAGAGTACTTGCTCAATATTATTACTACCAATCTTGACCAGAATGGTAAACTGCCCATGATCGACCTCTTTCTTTGGGATTTTATTCTGAATAATTGCACTACATTCCTCGTTCAATGCTACTACCTTGAATTCCTTGAATTTGATCTTTTCCTTAAGCAAATCCTTTAAGAATTTCATATAGTTCGGCATTTGCCGAAGCGCATCAACTAAGGGAATGTTGATGTGAATTTATTTCAAAATGTCCGTGAATTTCCCAAGTTGCGACTCGTTTCCTTTGCGTCTGATCCTTTGAGAGTATGGTGGTGGTGGTGGTTGGTAAATAGGTAATGGTTTCGCCACATTTGTCGCTTCCTTTGCTATGGTTGATTCTTCGTCCGCGCTCTTCGCTGGTTGCTTCCCTTTTGATGGTTCTGTTGGGACTTTTGTTCCCTAATAATTCTTAATTTCTTCACTATCCATCAAAGGTTTCCCACTTCGTAATTCAATCTCATTTACTTGCTACATGCCATTCTGCCTAGATCCTTCCGTGTCTGGCAGTAATTGTCCTAGCGGACTATTTTTTATATCGGCTGCGATTTGGCATAATTGCAATTCTAGCACTGGAAGAGTTACTTGTTGAGTCTTCAACAGGGTTTAATGCTCCATCATAACCATGTCGTTCTTCGCTATGTAATCCTTCAGTGTCGAATCTGACTGCAGAGCTTACTGGTGGTTACTTCCAAATCTAGATTATGGAGGTGTGCGCTACTGTCCCATTTGGTTAGCGTTGCTGCTTTGTCCTCCCCACAAGAAATTTGGTTTTTATTTCCATCCAGCATTGTACGTATTTGAATAAGGGTTATATTATTGTCGTGAATTCAAATTTCCAACATAATTGACAAACGTTGTGTTTTCACTACAGAGTTCATACAAATGATCGCCTCCATAGAGTGCGCAGAATTGGGAGTTGATTTCTCAGTTGCCGATGCATTCTTGTAACTGCCCAGGTTTTTATTTCGGTTCGCTAGATATGTTTCTTAGTTGTTTTGGTTGTTTCGTCGGGCCATTAGGGCAGTTTTAGCCTTCAGGGGAAATTTGGTCATTTTTACCCTAGGGCAAGTTCGGTCATTTATGGAGCTTCACAATCGTTTCTGCATTTGTCACTCAGTTGGGCTATTTTTGTGTTTTGTAGGGATTCGGAGTTAGTTTTGCATGGTGGAGGAAAAAGGGCATGTTTTGAGAAAAAAGAGGTTTTTGGTTTTAAAAGAATTAATTAAAAGAAAAAGAGATTTCAGAACTTAATCGATCAAAAGACCAGAGCCTCAAATCTCTTCCTCTAAATTACGAAATCCCTCTTCTCTTCCTCCCAATTGAATTCTTCTTCTCCTTCTTCTCCCTGTCGTCGTCGGCCACCCCCGAGCAGCTAAGCTCATTGCTAATCGCAGCCCATAGCCGCACTGTGCCACATTGCTACTTGCTCGCCCGCACCAGCCATTCCTCGCCACCGCGATCGCACGCCCACCCTCACAGACGTAGCCTTCAAACCGCACATGTTCGCGCCGCTGATCCGCTCGCCCTCGCCTTCGCAACTACTCGTCCGCACGTGCCGATTGCCTAACTTAGCCACAGTGCAACCGCCTTGCCTTGCTGCTCGCAGCCATGCACGCCCGCACATCCTCGCTGTCGTCCCTTCTTTGTGCACAAACACGCATGCTCCATACCGCATCGTTGCCCAATGGATTGCCCACGAGATCGTCAGTCACACGCCTATTCGTCGCTCGTTCACCATTATCTAGCCTTCATCCTCGCTGCTCAGCCCAGCCGTAAAGCCTCACTGCCGCGAAGTCCCGCACGTCTTCACTGTCGCCCTCGCTACTACTCCGTGTCGCAGCCCAACTGTGCCACACATGCCCTATCGCTCGTCGTGGAGCCTCGCCCATGCAGCACCACAGCCAGCCCCACCGCGAGCACACGCCATGTCCTTACTGAGCCTGCCTTCGATTTTGGGTAACTCCTGTTTCCCGTGCCTTATTGTGTTAGATAGTAGGGTTATTTGTTGTCTGAATACTTATTAATTTCTTGTTTATTCTAACTATGGTCTAGGTTGGTTATTCGTGTTGGTTCTGCAACTCAAGGAGCATACCTATTATTGTCTATTCCGTTTAGTCAGGTAAGAATTTCTTGTCAGGGTTGTGTGGACCCTACGCTTGCCATTGATGCAATTCTGGTTGTTTGTTACCGCTTATTAAACATGTTAGTGGATAGGTCCTTGCTTGTTTGTACTGCCTGTTGAACATGTTAGTGGATAGGTTCTTGTTGCTCGTTACTGTTAATGAACTGCTGTTAGTGGATAGGTTCTTGCTTATTGGTTTCTGTTGTACGAACATGTGCTAGTGGATAGGACTACTGTGACTTGTCTGATAGGACTTGGCATATAGATCGTTGTACCCTGTATTGCACTATTTCTATTTGTAGTGGCTGATATGATTTATGTGACTGTTGGTATTCTGATTGACTTATTGTACAATGCTGTTGTTAGAACTCTATTAGCTCTAGGGTGCAATCTTCTTAGCTAGCTCATGTTAGGTTGTCATCATCTAGAGGCTGAGAGTGGACCAATGTACGTGTCCCCCGGTTGGGTTTTATGAGGACAGATTCCTCACCCCCAGCAACCGGGCGTGGAGTAGCTACCACTCCGATAGAAGCCTAGTCTGTGGCCTGCTAGAGCGAGGTCTGGTGAAAGCCTACCTTGGGACGACCTTAACTTCAGGCGATGGTATGAACAGGCTACCATAGTAGGGTGCCGAGAGCCTTCCACCTGCTGTGGATCAGTGGACACCTTTCTTAGTCTTAGGCGTGCGTACCTAGCTGGCATAGTTTGCGTAAGTATCCGCATTAGATGCTAGGAGGAGAGCTCCATCGAGCTAGTGCATCAGTACACCCTTCCGTTTAGTTTAGAGCCAGACACTTGGGTACTCTCTTAAGTGTCCAGGATCAGCATAGTGAGCTGATCACCTTAGCCGAGAGTTAGAGACTCTCGATGTTTGAAAATATATTGCTGTTGGACTTGTTGTGAGATTGTCTGCTTGGTTGTTTGACTTGCTTGTATGCTAAGATGTTAGATGATGTGACTTACGTACTGTACCCCAGCTAGGAATTATTACTGAGTACCTTTGTACTCACCCTTATTTCTGTGGTTTTCCACCAGGTAACTTGGGACAGCACCGGGACAGCTAGAGGAGGAGCTGATGGATCATGGGAGTCTGTTGCATTGTCTTTCTTCATTTATTTATTGATTCAGCATGTCAGTTAGTTTTTTTTTTATTTGTTTTAGAACTGTTTTAATAAACTCTGGCCAGAGGCTCGAACTATGTTTTGAGTTGTTTTTACTAGATCTTGTTTCAGATTAAATGAATGAAGTTTTCAATTTATCAGTTGTTTCCTGTTTATAACTGTATTTAAATTCATGCATGCTGAGTAAGAACCAGATTTATAACTATTTTAGAGTCGGATCCTTACAGTTCTGGGGTGCAGTCATTTGAACATTTTTCAGAGTGTTTGTCAGTGTAGCCAATTGTGCTTTTATGGTGGTCATTTCACTTAGCTTGAATTCACCTAATGTTTTATCTTGGTTTTGCCCTTGACTCGTCTTAAGCGTGTGATTTTTAGCAGTTGTTTCGAGGATTTTGTAGGCCTAATTATATATTTTATCCATCAGACATCCTCCTGCTGTTGCGTTAATAATAGCCTTGTTTGGTTCCGATAATCCATTGTAAAAATATTCGATTTGAAGCGTATAAGGCAGACCATGGTAGGGACATTTCGCTATAAGCTCCTTGTACCATTCCCAAGCTCTTTCTATAGTTTCATCATCTTCTTGTCTAAAGCTAGTGATTTCATGCCTAGAATTCATGCTTCTTGCACAAGGATAATATTTTGCTAAAAAGCTTTCAACCATTTGCTTCCAAGTATTTACTTGGTAGCGTGTTTATCCAGTACCTGACCTTATCCTGTAAGGAATATGGAAACAGAAATAGTTGAGTATCTTCCAAAGAAATACTGACTTCCTGGTTAGCGAACAACTAAAAAGTTATGCAAATGTTAATGTGGATCTTCTAAAGGAAGTCCTCTAAAAGACTCATTGAATTTAAGCATGTTATACATATTATTAGTCAATACAGGGCATCTACCTCTACCGTTAGGTCTAACCATACCTGAATATGCTATATGATTGAATTCTCCTTGTTGAGTTCGCATGACTCTATCTCTTTCATCTACCTCTTGTGCTGGCGGCAGATTAGGATTAGGGTTTGCATTTGCTCCAAGTTTCGCACCCGCTACTACTGCTGCTGGTGGATCCAACACTCCAGGATGATGTTGTGCCATGGGATCCATTCCTCTATGGTTTCTCCTTCTCTATTTGCGAATCCTTCTTCGAAGGGTTCGTTCAGGTTCTAGATCAAACACAAGAGTAACGCTCATGCACCAATCACACTAAAATGTTGAAACAAATG
>JBBMKA010002871.1:0-12368 GCA_037833695.1 Sechiopsis laciniata | reverse complement strand
TCATCAACAAATATATTTTTATTTGAAAATTAAAGGGGTAAAGTATAGAAAAAAATATTAAAAAAAAAAAGTAAACGGGGCGGGGATCGGGGAATACATTCCTCTTCCCCGGCCCCGATTAGCCCACGGGGAATTTTTCCCCATCCCCGACCCCGTTCCCTGCAGGGAAAATAGACATCTCTGAGTAGGAGTCACCAATTTTATGAAAGAAATGAAAAAAAAAAATGCCATTTGAGGGAGTGTAACATAGCTTAATTTTTACTCCAAACATAATTTTCGATTTAGAGTTTACGAATGTATCATGGAGTGGCTCAAGTAGTCAATGAGAGCTTTGAAATACTTAAGATGATGAATTCAATTTATGATAGCCACATATTTAAAAATTAATTTTTTATGAGTTTTCTTGAAATGCAAATGTCGTAGAGTCCGACGGTATGCCATGTCACCTTAATCTGACGTGCGCGAAAACTGAATTATATATAACTATATTTTTGTTGACTTAAAATTGTGCCTAAACACCAACTTCAAACATGTAGAAATTAAACTTGGAGATTATAATGATTATCAAAATGAACCTCCAAATATTGACAAAATCTCAGTATAGAGAAATTGAATGGAAGGACCACCAAAACTATTTTCTTTGGTAAGGCATTGAATTGAAATCCAATGACATTTTTACCAACTTTATGATCTCTTAAATTGTCTTTTCTCGAACTGACTTGAGAAAATAAATTATTCTCTTTCGTCGACAGCTGCAAACCTTGAAAATAAGAAGAATAAAGGCTAAAAATACATATTGCATGCTAGGGCCCACCACTACCCGCATAAATAATTTTTTGACAAAAAAAAAAAGCCTAATTAGGCCGGGTTTTATAATAATTTGGTTTCTTTTTTGTTTTTTAAATTTAAGTTTAATTATTTTTACTCAAATTTTTTATCATGTGTTTCATCTTTCTTATAATATATCTAATTTTTCTTATAAAGGTATGTGAATGCTAATTAAATTTTAAAAACAAAAACAACATTTTGAAAGTTACTTTTTTTTTCCCTAAATTTTGGTTTGGTTTCTACAAATATAGGTAAGATATAGGTATCAATGTAAAAAAAACATATGATATGATGGTTAATGACTTTAAATTTTAAAATCAAAATGATTATAAAAAATGACATAAATTTTGAGATACATTTCATTTTTTAAAAGTTAAATTTTAACTTATAATGTTGGACAAACAAAGTTGTTGTGCATTGTAATGTCAAAAAAAAAAAAAAAAAGATAGGAAGAAAATCTTAAATATATTAGGGGGATATAACACTTTCATTGATACGAGACATTTAAGTGATGAAAAAAATAAAATCATGAGAATTTATGCCTAAAATAGATAATATCATATCAATGTAAATGTATGTAGATGTTCATTGTTCCTAACAAATGGTAGTAACAGAGCCAAACTCTTGACTTAGTAATGTGGAGATCTAGACTCCCAACGTAGAACTAAGGAGTGACTAGTCTTGTATGGCATGATGTACTTTGTCTGAGAGGTAGTATTCTAAAGTAGAACAAAGTAGACAATATCGTATCAATGTGGATATATTCGTTATCCCTAGCATATAAACTTTGAGTTTTTTTAAATTTTAAATTTTTAATTTTAATCCATGAATTTTTAAAAGTCCAATTTTTATTCTTGTCATAAAAAAACTTTAAATTAGTACCTATGATAAATTTGAAGTCAATATTAATTAAAATTGGGTCAATAATTTTAGTATAAAGATAAAATGTGAATATAATTTTAAAATTTATAAATGATCAATTTTAAGCTTTTTAAGAAAAATAATATATATATTTATATAAAAACTAATTTTAAGTTTTTATTTATTTTTAAAATTTGATGGATCAAAATGAAACAAAATTCAAATTTTAAAACTAGTATTGAAGTTTTGAAAATTTAGAAAATTTATTGGCCCCTATATATATATCTTTTTTTTTTACAGAGAGAAAGAGGTGAGGCAAACCCAAACTGATGAGACAGGGCAACAACTAAATGAAGACAAGAAAGACTCAAATTAATGTATAAATTAGTTAAGGCACTGGTTGTTACAAAACTAATAATGACTTATTACATATTTGCTCCTATCATCATTATTGGACTTTTATCAGGGTCTTTTCTGCCTTTAAAATTAATTAACTAACTAATCAGAGAATTATGATTAATTAACTAACTAATCAGAGAATTATGTGATTAATTATTCTAGAATAGAATTTAATTAATTAGAATAAAATGCCACTAAAAATATAGCTGTAATGATCTCTTATATAGGCTAAACCTAGTAATCAAGAGATTAATTATAAATTCGACTCCATTTTACCCACTTTTTTTTTTTTTTTTTTTTTTTTTTTTTTTTTTTAAACTAATTTGAATAAGAGGTACCTATTACCTACGAAGATAATTTGATTTTTTTATTTGATTTGATTTTTTTTGACATCACCATGAAAACAATTTAGGAACTATTTATTTTTTTGGTAATCTTGATAAGAATATTTGGATGTCAACAATTATAAATACAGGAAATGACAGATTTCTAGTATCATAAATTATAAAAAAAAAAATTGTGAAGGGTAAATATGTCATTCAAGAATGTCTGTTATATGTTGCACGGGGACATCCAAATGTTTGCTGTATGAACATCTTTCAAGATGCCTGAATATATACCAATTTTCATGATCAAATCCGTAATTGTAGTCTTAAATTAAATTATTATCAAATAATGAAACCATTAGACAAGTAACTTTTTCGGTTGTAAATGTCTAATTTTAATCCATATCGTTTCAATAAATTTGAAATTAGTCTTTAAGGTAAATTTCGTGTTATTTTTAGCTATTCTTTTTTTAAAAGAAAATTTTTTTCTATCTATTAATTTCCTTTTACAAATTTTAGAAATATGCTCACTTGTATTTTTCTTACATTAAATTTATTGTTATTATTGAATCAAATTTTATAAAAAAAAATAACTACCAACTTATTATCTAAAAATCAAATATCCAAATTTTACTTCAAAAGCAAAAAAAGGGATTAATTTTTTAGGTAAATTACGAGATGATAAGCTTCATTGTCAAAATTCCAAAATTAAACTAAAAATAGCACCAAGTCATGGTGAAGTAACCTATTAATCAAAATGGTTTTGATAAACTAAGAGATGATGAATTGAATTTATAATGACTACTCAGCTAAAAGTTTCTTTGACATCTAATTATCATAGGATGAGACAATATTATCGTGACAATAGTTAAAATGCACATACACTATCGAAATGATCATCGATATAAAAAACAAAAACTTAAAAATAACACAAGTGAGGCAATGAAGCAAGAAGTATTTGATAGAACAGTTTTGGTTTCTTGAATAGCCGTCGTAGCAGGGAAAGGCTATATATATATATATATATAGATTTCTTAGTCTTCATTGGGACAAGGAAATTTGCATTGAAAAGAAACTTCACCAAACAAAAGTCATGGCATATGGGAATTGATAGCTAGTTACTTATGTCTAAGGCTTCTATGTGTGCCCTAGACCCATATTAGTCAAAACCTCATTTATCAAACAAGACTTTACCCATTTTTCTGATAATAATAATAAAAAAAAATAATGTTTTTCATAGAATAAACTTGTATAGTGGATGATAACATTAAATTAGAGAAAATTCTCAAAATGTCGTCTCTAGAAGTAGAAAACATTAGATTAAGTAAAATATTATTGAGAAACTTTACTAAGTTTTTTATTTTTTTACAAAATAATTACAAAGATAGATAAATTCTAAAGTATTTGCTTCCATAAACATTAATAAATTTGTATTATGAATAGTAATTAATACTAATATTGATCATTAATATGTTTTAATATTGTATTATAAATAGTCATTAATATCAGTATTATAAGAATATATGTAACAAATACTCATTAATTCTAATAAATACATTTGCTATTTGTTTAAAGGTATCATATTTATAATTATTTTTCTAGATTTAACTAGTCCGGTAAGTTTTTCAATATTATTTAATTGGTGGAATAATAGACAACAACTCTAATTTAGAGATATAATTTCAATAGTACATCAATTCGGTCAATTTAAACCACCGATCTCAATAAAAGTTTGTATTCGATTATTGTTCAACTACGCTTACTTCAATCTATTTGAGATAAAACTTACCCTAACCAAAAAAGTGTTTATTAAATTATAACATAAACAACACAACACCCACTTTTTATATCCATTAATTAAAGGTTTGAAAAACTATGTATCATAGTTGGAAACCAAATTATTGAATCAGCTTTGGGAATAAGAAAAGATTTATATTTATTGTTCATTCCCAAGTTTTCCACTTAGCTTTTGATTTTGTTGGTTACAAGAATCCAAACAAGTCATGCATAAAAGGGTTTTAAAAATGACAATATAATTAACTCTAAATTTTCACTATTTTCCCACTTGTTTTTCAACTGATTGGATATAGGTGGGCAAAATCAGAAGTTTTATTTTAACCATGCAACTTTTTATCATCTCCTATTTGACCTTAAAAAAAAAAAGAAACATATTAGCTAACTTGTTGCTATCTCAAAAGCCCAACTCAATTATGTATCACAACTGAGGATGATCCCAAAATTTTCAATTTCTTTTAATGAAAAAGTGAATGGTTTTGAGTTGACTATCTTCCATCTCTATGTGTCTTGTGATTTGTAATCATATTTGTTTAGGGATAAGGACATCCACGTACCTCTACATTGATATGATACTATTCATTTTGAGATCATTTATCATGATTTTATTTTTTGTTATCACCCAAAAGATTTTATATTAATGAAGGTATTGTCCCTTATTTATATATCTAAGATCATGTCTTTAACTTATCAATATAGGACAACTTTATTTATCCAACAATTTTCCCCTCAAACAAAGTACACCAAAACATACGAGTCTCGCCACTCCTTTGTTCTACACCGAGACTCTTCACCCACGTCACTAAGTCAAGAATCGAGCTATGATACCTCTTGTTAGGAACAACAAACATCTACATAAGTACTCCACATTAATATGACAATATCCACTTTAAAAATCATCCTTATTTTGTTTTTTGTCATTTCCCAAAAGGTATCTCATATCAATGAAGATATTGTTCCATCTTTATATACTCAAGATCTTCCTCTTAAATGTTTCAAAAAAAAAAAAAAGGATCTTCCCCTTAAGGTATGCTTGAATAACCACTCCTCAAAAACTCCTCGATTATTTTTGAAGGAAACAACCAACCCTTAACCACTCTTTAACCACTCATCAAACCTTCAAATCTCTATTTTTTTTTTAATAAAAAAACCATTTTATCAAATCTCACATTAAATTTTATCAAACTTATTTTTTAATTTCGACTAACATCAATATTCAAATATTTTTTTTCTAAAAATAATTTTAACTCTATCGAAAAAGTCAATAGCGTGTGGTTTGGTTGTTATCTAATTTAACTCTACATTCGAGGATTCGATCTTGAAATGAA
The DNA here is from genome assembly GCA_037833695.1 of Sechiopsis laciniata. NCBI lineage: Eukaryota > Viridiplantae > Streptophyta > Magnoliopsida > Cucurbitales > Cucurbitaceae > Sechiopsis > Sechiopsis laciniata. Next base: position 6,832 of record JBBMKA010002871.1, on the reverse strand, counting down.
TTATTTTATAAAAATTTATCAATTAATAATAATTTTAATTTATAAAAAACCTCATTTTTTAAATATAAAGTTTCATGTAAACATATTTCTAAAATTATGAAAACTAATAAGAACAAATTTGCAAATGAAATATAGTAATAAATTAACTACAAATACTAAATTTTAGCTTTATTATAGTTATAAATATTAAATTTTGACATTTAAAAGTAAAAGAATCAAAATAAAAGAAAATTGAAACAACATAAACTAAAATGACATTTTAGCTATTTTATTTTTCTAAATAGTTAATATTTAAAAATAAAAATAAAAAATAAGAAACAAAATTTAATAAAGTTACACAAAAGAAAGAAAAAAATAAATATTTTGAAGTTAGGAATTTTTTTCTTTCGTTTCTGTGCTAGGAAACAAATATTTTAACTGGTATTTTGCTTACTTTTGCTCAATAAGACTATCACACCCTAGTACTTCCTATTTCTTTTCTAAAGAATATATTTTTATAAATTTCACGTAAATATATTTTTCTTACTTCTTCCTTAATAATTCACATTTTAACGGTCTATTCAATGATAAATTTAGTCCAAAATTTTAAAATTTATTATTATTTGCTTAATTTATGTTACTAATATGTTTAGTAACAAACAAATATAAAACTAAAAATTGATTGATAATTCAATATGATAGTTTTTAATTATTTTAAGGGTGTATATGTATGTTAATGAACTAAAATGTCAAGAATTCGAATTCTTTAATTTTAATAATTATCAAACTAAAAAAGATAAAAATGCTTTTTAAGATGAGTTAACTTAGATAATTTAAATTCATAAATTTTTAATTATAGACACATAATTGTTGTTATTTACTCCAATCACATTTTAAAAAATAAAAAGAAAAAAATTATATCAATCATTATTAACCTCAATCCTACTTGATTACTCCACTACTATTAACTTCAATCTACAAACGAGTAGTTAACCACACCAAATTACTATTAAGTATTAACCACTTCTTTTCTCTCCACTCCACTCCTCTTTTTTCTACAAAAACAAACACATCCTAATTAGTAATGTGGGACAACTTTATATGTATTTGAAGTTATTTATCTCCTATCCATATATTCTTTTTTGAATTACAAAATTTCCTCTTTTATAATAAAAGTTAGTGTTAAGGGACGATAAATTCAACCCTGATCTCTACATTGGTATGATATTGTCTATTTGGGCATAAGTCGTTATGACTTTGTTTTTTTGTTTCACCCAAAATGACTCATATCAATGGAAATGTTTATCTTTTCTTATAAATCCAAGATCTACATCTTATTTAACCAATGTAGAATTGTTATAACACTTTATTTGCATTTCGAGCCGTTAGGTTTTATTGTTTGAATTTGAAAATCAAGATTTCATTCTAACGAGCGGAAAAAAAAACCTTATAAATACGTAATTCATAATGTTAAAAGTTGGCAGCCTTCATTTTCTTTAAATAAGGATCACAAGTGGAAAAAAGTCAATCGCATATGGGATTACATTTTTGCCAATATTGGTGTACAAAATCTAAACTTTTTAAAGTTTACAGCCTTCATTTCCTTAAAATTTGAAGGGTTTTTTTTTTTTTTTTTTTTTACGCACCTTTTAAAATGAAAGTATCTATTTTCAACTATCATAAAGTCATTTAGTGGTCAAGAAGATCGTGAAGAGTTTAATATATGTTGGCTACATAAATACTTATGAATGAATTTATTACGAATTTCCTTGACATCAAAATATTATAAAGTCAGATAGTATGTCTCGGGATATTAATTTAAATGCGCAAAAACTATTTCGGAGAGTTTCAAATATAAAAAAGTATCTATTTAAAAAAATAATAATAATTTCACACAAGATTGGACAAATATGTGTGTATATGTTGTGCTTTTCAAAGTTGTTTTGGGGCACTAAGCTCAAGTGGTACTCTTTTTCTTTGAAATGGTTGGTTTTGATGATATGAGAAGAATGAGCCTAATTTAAGGACACAAATCTTTACAAAATTTGACATTAGAATAATTGTTTGGGGGACAAGAGAAAGATGGGTGGGTGTGGAAAAAATGGGGATGTTATCCCTTTTCACAGTGGGGGAGGTATCTTCAAATGATATTTGCTTTTAAACAACAACTAAGGAACAACTATTTCAACACATTTTGATTGCTAGCTAGTTTTTGTCTCTTCTTAATTTGTTCTCAAGTGAACAATAAAATAAAATAATTCCAAACTTTTTTATACACATTTTCGAATATTTTATTTCTTTATTTTTATATAAAGAGATTTCATGATTTTTCCATCATAATTAATCTCAATTCGTGCATTGAATATATTATTATTATTGTTATTATTATTATTATTATTATTATATTTGTATCTATGTATATATTTTCGTTTCTCATTTTCCAAATATGTATCTAAAATTGTATAGAAATTTTAGAAACATAGATAATTAAAATTGTTAACTTATACTCACGAAACCACAATCATTATCTAAAACTAAATATAACATGAATAATTTCTACTTAATTTTGAAATTACTTTTCATATAAATTTTCATATTTCTATTTAAATATTCAAAACCAAAGAAATAAGAAATGATTATAAATTTATGTTTATTTCTAAAAGGGAAACAAGAAATAAGTATCAAAACTGAAATTGTTCATTTATTTATTTTTTAAGTACAGAATATTTGAGATTGAGAAGTTTGATTCTACTATCTCTAAATTGCATATACATAAATTATCATTAAACTAAATCTATATGGACATTTACCTTGCAGCCTTAAACAAAAAGCACTTCATGTAAAATTAAATGTACTATTGATCTCTCAGGTCTTGACAAAAAAAAAAAAAAAAATCTATAGTATTATGTTTTCAAAGTAAACAATTAATTCAATCATGAATGTTTATTAGTGTAAAAAATGAACCTGAACTGATAATTCAATTGACAATGATAAAAGGTTTATGATTAAAAGATGATCATGAATTGAAATCCTTTAATACATAGTAGTACTAAAAATGTCTAAAATTAAATTACTTCTCAATTTTCTCTCCATAAAAATGCGAACTACCATCTAATATTAAGGTTACATATTATTTTCTTGTCTTTATATTTTAGATTTTATTTTATTTTAATTCGTGAATTAAAATTTGTTCAATAATAAGAACACAATGTGTGCTAGATCTAAAATTTATAAAGTGTAGTAGGAAGTATGTTTTTATTTTAAAAAAACATATGAAAATTTGAAATTTATTAAAAGTAAAGTACTTAAAATTGAATATTTGAAATTACCTCAAATAATTTTCATTAAATGTTTTTAAAATTTATTAAAAAACTTTACATTAGTTTCAAGCTTAATCATGAATTGATTTTTTTTTTTTTTTTCAATTTTAAAATATTTCTGAATAAAGGAATTCGAATTAATGATCTCTTCATCATTAAAAAAATATTGATGCTACTCAGTTAAATGGATTTTGTTATGTGTTTGTACATATGTGTATGAAAATTAAAACAAAGAAAAAAAGTGTTTTTATTTATACAGAGAGAAAAAGTGTTGGTTGCTTTGTCACTTCTGTTCCTTGTTTGGATGTGGACATCCAAGTTTGCATTAGGGATATTGTTGGCAAAGCCACATCTCACAGTTGGGTTTATTTATTCAACCAAACACAACTTTAATTTCATTAAAAAAATGTTTTTATTTTAATTACATATTACCAAAGGCTAAAATTGTAAGAGAGGTTCATTCATTAAAGCTTATTTAATTTCCACCAATAAACTTTTATGAATTCATTCTGAAAATGATAATTGGTTGTGAAGAAGTAAATGATAATTGGTTCATTCATGAAACCCTAAGATGTCACAACCCATTCAACCCTCCCTCCATTCTCTCATCATTTTTGTAAATTAGAAAAGATACATTTTTCTCAAATTTACTGTATATGGACCTCACACAAGAAGTATAATGTATATTTGTCTCAAACAATAATAATGATGACAATAATAATAATAATATATCATTTAATTTATTCTTAAAAGTTTTCCGAGATTGGTAAAAATGTAAATTTAGTCCACACACTTTCAAATTTAGTGTTATTTTTGTTCACTTATTCAAAAAAAAAAAAAAAAAAAAAAAGCGTTATTTTTGTTCACTTTAAAAAGCATGTCTAATGAATTTCTGATATTTTTTTAATAGGTCTCTAAATTTTAAAACTTTACAGTATTCTTGAACTTGCAACTTTTTATTCAATAAATTCTTAAATTTTCAATTTATGTTTAATAGATCTATTATATATTTTAAAAAATCACAAACGTTTTAGACAAAAAATAAAAAATTTAGGTAATTCGATAACTATTTTGTATTTTATTTTTAATTTTTGAAATTTAAACTTGTATCTATCCTAATTCTCTAGACGTGCTTTCATCTTCTCATAATAAGTATGTAAATCCTAACCGGATTTACAAAATTTCATAAATAAAAATAAGTATTTAGAAATCATTTTCTTATTTTTCAAATTTTGATTTGATTTTTAAAAAATACAAATAAAATGAAGATATCAAAATTATGTAACCATATGTTGGTATGTTGGAGTAGTAGTAATTTTAAATTTTAAATTTAAAAATAAAAAAAATAAAATAGTTATCAAATGAAACTTTAGAATTTAAGTAAACTTAAAATAAATTTGTACCTAATTGATAAATTTAGACCCGAATTAAAAGTTTAAAAACTAAAATTATAAAGAGAATGAAAACATTATAATATGGGACCATTGGATATTTTTTAAAACTTAGTAGAAATTTCAATGTCATAAATTGTTCTTTTGTAAAATATCACGTGCAAATTACTTGTCTTTTTCATTTTTAAGTGACTCGTTCTATTAAAATAGATATATTTTCAATATATAAATATATAAAACTTAATTACGAAATTACGCGTTCAAGAACAAACAAAACTTCCCACATTAATGTTTGGGTAAAATACTATTTTGATCCTTGAACTGTCATGTAAATTTCATTTTGATCCTTAAATTTTTAAAAGTTCAATTTTAGTCCCTAAACTATCATTTTTATTCCATTTTGGTCCCTCAACTTTCAAAAGTTCAATTTTGATCTTTGAACTTTCTAAAAAGTTTAAAAGTAGTATTTGAGTTAGAAAAAAAACTTAACCACACCTAAAAATTGACGAGGTGGCAAAATAATAATAATAAAATTAATTTATTATCATTTTCTTCACCTCTCTCTTGAGACCTATGGATTTTAATTTTTTAAAAATAAACAGAGCATAAACCAGTGCTATTGCAAGTATTGGAGGTGGTTCCGATGGGTTTGTTGGCGGATTAGGGGCCAAAGTATCATGGGATGGTGCCAGAGAGATTATTATTAATGAGGTCGAAGTATTTGAAGTTGTGAAATTTGAAAATAGTGGGTTGGATGAGACCCATAAGATTTGGGTGCATAAAGGAGATTGAGAAATGGGAGGTCGCAAACTCTACAGAGGAATTTGGGAGAGATGAGACGGTGAGAATTTTTATCACATTTGACAAAGTACTAAGTGCAACAATCTTGTTTGGGTATCCTTGAGAAGAAGAGGGGTTTTCTAGCATTTAAACTGCACAATTCAACAAATGAAAAATTAAAAAGAGAGAAGAAGAAGAAAGTGGATAAAAATATAATTGATTAATTTTGGAGAGGAAGTTATGCAAGTGAATCTTACCCACATTTAATATTATAACATTAGAAAACTATTTGTTCAAAAAAATAAAATAAAATAACATTAGAAAACTATAATTTTCTCCTCCAATTAAACTACCATTTTTTCTCTAACATTTTTCTATGGAAAATTGTATGTTTTGAGTTTTAGGGTAAAGGAAAAAAGAGCATGTGGTGGAAGGAGGGGAAGAAGATGATGATAGATTGATTTTATTATTATTATTTTGTCACTTCATAAATTTTTAACTGCGGTTAAGTTTTTTTTTTACTTAATTTAAAAAGTTTAAGAACTAAAATTAAATTTTTAAAAGTTGAGAGACTAAAATGAAACAAAAATGATAATTTAGGAACTAAAATTAAACTTTTAATAGGTCAAAGACTAAAATAAAATTTACATAATAGTTCAAGGACCAAAATAAAATTTACATAAAAGTTCAAAAAAATGTTTAAAGAACGATTGGAGAATTACGATAATAACAAAAATTCAATTTAAAAGTGTACGGACAGAAGGGCCCCACCCAGGCCTCTTATGGGTAGTTTTTAAATACGGACCTAATTAATAGCTAACAACCAACTATAATTTTGTTTTTTTGTTTTTTTTGAAATGAACAACTAACTATAACTGGTTCTTAATTATGACGTTAATTCTTTCTCGATAACATAAATAATAACGAAGACAATAGTTAAAAGATTTAAATGTGATGATAAAAAATTCCATCTATCTATAATTCTCTTTTTTTTTTTTTTTTTTTTTTTTTTTTTTTTAATCACATCCATCTATAATTCTTTGTTCGCGAAACAAATTTATCTAATATTAGTGTGAATATTGTAGCCAAAAAGTAATTAAGTCACTGACTTTATGCAAAAATAGTAGTACAAAAATATTTATTGGGTATTATTCTTTTGAAAGTCAAAATATGAATGGATGTCATTTGAGCATATCTAAAATTCCTTTTACCACGACACCATTAGTCATCGATGCACAAATTTGCCCGCACAGTCATCATATCTAAATATGGTTGAACTAAATTTTTTTATTATAGAAAAATTTGTAAAATTAGTCAAATCTAGAAAATAATTATAAATACACCACTTAAAATATATATATA
>JBBMKA010002840.1:0-12371 GCA_037833695.1 Sechiopsis laciniata | reverse complement strand
ATACAAAATATATATTAATAAATATTGACTTTATTATTCATCGAATTTAAGAGTCAATATATTATTCATCAAATTTTTTAAATGCATACATTCTTTTAAAACATTATTTCTGAGATATTCTAAATACATATTTATATACTTTATTTGGATGAAATACAATAATTCTAAATCAATTAAGTACATCTATATAACTAAATTAACTTTGTTTTGATTGTATTTTTTAAAAAAATATATCATTGCTAAATAATAAAAAAGGTTGTCTATTATATTAAAAAACTACTAAATATCTATTTTTTATATATAAAAAAAACTGTAACTCTTCCCTTTCTATCAAATATAAATTTATTATCACTTATTTTTTCTTTCCTTTAGAACATTAACTTATTCTCACTTCTCTTCCCATCTCATTCCATTCCATCCTCTTCCATCCAAACATGCCCTAAAATGTTAACGACATATATTTCCCAATAAGAAATTCCAACAACTTCTTTTAGGTAAATCTTAACAGCATTTTCAATTTTACAACTTCGACACATTATTAGGAATCGAGAAGTCGACGTGGCAAAATCTGAAACTACATAAATTGAGTGAAGGGCATATCGGGTAATTAAGCGGCGTATCGAGAAGTCGACGTGGCAAAATCCTGGTGGACCTCAGGAACTCGGTGCAGATTTGGCGCGGTAGAGGTGGGTTATTCTGGAAGCTTACACAGAGGATAATCAGATTCGGCACCGCAAGAAAACAGGCACTTTGTGGAGTTGGTAAAGAGAAAAAGATCAAAACAAAAGTTGAACTCTGAAAGTGATTTTCGCTTTACAGATACGGCGCCGATCGAAAAACGGAGAACAAACGAATGAAACGAGCTTCTTCGCCATTTCCAAAGCTCTCCGAAATGCTCTCTTTCAATCAATTTCCTTCAGTAACAATCCTGTAAGTAATCATGTCTTCTTTGTTTAAGTCTTTTCGATTGAGCGACGATGATATCCCCGCCGAATCGCAATTCAACAGTTCGTTGTCGTCGTTGGAATGTGTTGAAGACGAGTTCTCTGCTCTCGGTAAGACGCTGAGCCGTCAGCTTCGTGGCGTCGCCGACTTTTTTGCTCCACAACCATCGCCGGCGGTGGTTCTTGCCACCGATTCTTCCGATTCGAGTTCTAATTCTTTGTTGCCGTCTCCAAGGCTTCAAGGAGTTCGCAATGATCTTGCGGAAATTGGTGGTGGCTTGAGAAACGGATTCTCGATGCTCTCTGTCAGTAGCAACAAGGCTGTTGGAGAGATTTCTAGGTTTGCTTCTAACTTGCTGCCATTTCAGCGTCGTTATGACGTTGGTGAAGAACATGAGGAATTCGAAGACGAGTTTGTTGATGATACGCCAGGAATTACGGATGAGGTTCTGGATTTTGTGACTAACATTTCTTCGCGACCAGAGTACTGGACAGACTTTCCCTTGGCGCTTGATGATTCAGGTAAATGCAAATTTTCTTGCTGTTCATATTTGTGATTAAATATTTTTCAGTATTTTTTCATTGACTTAAATAGAGATTAGGTTAAAAACATTGTCTCTTCAAATTGAACACTTATTTTTTTAACAAAGTAACCACGCCCGTCCTTAGCCAGATACCGGATACATTCAACACAGCTTTATTTAACAAGAGGTGACCATAATTAGAATGCTTTGGTGCCGGGTGCAATAGCATGCTGCTTTTTTTCAGCGTTTTCTTTTCTTTTCTTTCTTTTTTTTTTAAGGATTAACTCATATATTATTGCTATGAAAATTATGAAAATGGAAACAACAAAACTATAAAGAAATGTGAGAGAAAATTCACATATTTACGTGGTTTACTAACAACGTTAGCTACGTCCACAGGTAGAGAGAACAGTTTATTAATTCAGAGATACAAAAAATACAGAATGTCGATCAACTGAGGCTAGAGTTGTAAGAGAGTTTATATAGTGCACTCTTATATTCCAAATACATAAAAAAAACTCATGTACGAAAACATAAATCCAATTACATATTTCGTCTAGGTTTATATAGTGGCAGCGAGATTCCTGACTTAGTAATCGTAGGGTAGTAAATAGTTCAAGCATATCTCAACAATTATGAAGCCTAATGTACCGATTTATTGGATAATTGAGATATTAGGCATGATGAATCTATATATCTCGCAAGCAGAGACTTGGACATTCTGCCTTCAACAATATATCAAGATCAAGAACTAAACCTGAGAAGAGAAAACAAAACTATATATTATTTTTTCATTCACTTTATCTGATTGCTTTGATGCATGAGAATGTGTATTTTGAATTAGAGTTTGCCTGCTCTCTTTTTAGAAAGAAGTAGCGTGGGGCATTGGTTACTTCTAGATGAAGAATACCTGTCATCCAAGTATGCTCCCATATCTTATCAGGAGCTTATCCGAATATATTTTTGACCATAACCATTACATTAATGATAATGTAGAGACTAACACTTCCTCCATATTTATTCTCTTATTCAGTATGGTGTCAAATATGTCAAGGTAGTTTAGCTCAGTCATATTGCAGACAACAATCACTCATCTGAATTTGAATATTTACTACTAGTTTTATAACCATTTTGACTTTTGATTTTAGTTTTTGAAAATTTTGCTTAATTTTCTCATCATTTTTCTTTATATATATGTATATTTTAGTTTTCAAAACTTAACTTGTTTTTTAAACATGTGAAAAGTAAATAACAAAACAAGGAAACTAAAATCCCCAATGATCGGCCTTATTTGTAGAGGCTTGGATCTCTCTCTCAACCGGCTTAGAGGTTTTAGGTCTAAACTTCGAGTAGGCTTAATGCAAAATCTTTTCTTGTTTCCTAGGTTCGGCCCTTGAGACGTGCACTGGTGCCTTGAGTCTATCATGAAGCCAAATATACTACTAAATGGTAAAGTGAGTGGCTCCAATTTTTTGGTCATAAAAAAACAATTAAACTAGAATGTATAGGGTTAATTTTCAAAAACTAAAAACGAAATAGTTATAAAAAAAGGTCTAAGTCTATATTAGAAGAATTGGTTGCTGGACGTATTAAGACAATTATCAATATAACTAACATCGTCTATCATCTTCTATCGATGAGAATATACCAACAGATGTTAGATGACACTGAAATGTATCCTAATTTCTGAGAGGTAGTTTGGGGCATATTCCTACTCTGCTTACTCTCAAGTCTCCAGGCTGCATTTTCTGTCATCTTCCCCTTCCATAACAAGGAGCCGAGAGAATTTGGAGAACCTTTAAAATTAGAAAATAATGATAAAAAACTGTAATTAGTATACCCCACGATCTTTGGAGCTTTTCTGGGAAGCACATGTACTTGTTTTCTTGCAAAGTTAGTAATTTCACGTCCTTGGTTGGGGAGCATAATCTTCGATTGCCGTCCTCTATATTTCTTTTTCATTCTCATTTAATGTTTTCGTATAGCCTGAGGACCTAGATGTCTGACACCTCTGATATGATTGAGCTTTCACTAAATCATAAATACATCCAGATATATATATATCTAGCCATGTCATCCTCCGACTTCAAATGTTAATGAACTCAAGAAAACTCAACCCTTAGGTTAACTGGAATTGCTAATTAGGTTAGCATCAAAATTCATGAATATTTGTATGGATCTTGTTGAAAGATGGAAATTCAAATTCTCTAAATTCTTCATTTAATAATGAACCCAACAATGAGTTTAAATAGAGTACAAGAGATACTTAATTATAAAAGGATAATATAATATCTGATCATAAAAGGAAAAGATGACCTAATCATAAAAGAAAAAGATTCTACTTAGTTATAAAAAGAAAAGATAGAAAATAATATTTAATCTAATCCTAAAAGGAATAAATAATTAAAAGAATGAAAATACTAAAATAAACATAAACCAACAGTTCTATCTCAACCTCAACTTATTTAAGATTGGGCACTTTTTATGCGCAAGTCTCTATTGTATTTACCAACTTTGCTTTTCATTAACTATTAGCATAATACTTTGATTAGCTTTATTGCAGATTTTAAAATGTCTGACGTCCAGGAAATGCACACTTCAACTATTCAGCAATTGATTCCTAATATCTCAGCTCTTAAAATACAGCTTCAGAGTTTCATGAGCAATGAAATATTCTGGATGATTTATTTTATACTCTTGCTTCCAAGATTCAACCAAGATGATTTTGAGCTTCTAGCAACCCCTGAAGTAAGACCCATTTCCCTTTTTGCCATACTCTGCATTTTAAGACTAATCGATTTGATCAAAAAATACTGGTTAGGCTCAAACTTTCTGTTCTGTTGGTTTGATTTAGTTCAAATAATTAAACTAATTGTTATCTTCGGGGATTTCTCTTGATAAGAAAAATGAAACTGGCCCCTTATTTAGGATATGTTTAAAAGTATAATTAAAAAAAATATACACGTATCAAAGTTTTAAAATCACACAAATTTCATTTAGTTCAATTACTTAAAGAACTAATGGTTATCTTCGGCTTTCTCTGTAGTTGTTAAGAAAAAAAACCAGCCCTTTATTTAGGATATATTTAGAACTATATTTAATATTGTTGAGATATGCCTTAAACGGTTTAATGCTCTACAATTAGTTCGTCGGAGGTCTCGCTAAACCAGCCGATTCGTAAACACATTCCGCAGCATAAACTGCAAACGCATTTCCGCATTTGGGCCTTTTAACTGTAATAGGGTTTATTGAGAGTGTATATATAAACTCGAATTAAACCCTAGCCGCATGATGTTGTACATTCTGTATTTCGCCTCTCCTTAATAAAATTCTCTCTCTTCCTGCCCTTGGACTAGCTAACACAACGTTAGTGAACCACGTAAATTTCTGTGTTGCTTCTTCTCTCTCATTTTCTCTATTTTCGATTGCTTGTTGATTTCTGTTTTCATAACAAATATATATATATATATACGCGCGCGCGCGCATCTAAAGATTAAAATCCTGCAAAGTTCTGTTTACTTGAAGATCCGTATAGTTTAATTGAAGAGAATTGACCAGTTGGGTTCAAAATCAAATTTTACTGATGACATCGTATAGTTATCTTAATTTCCTTTGATAGCAAATCTAATGACAGAGGTCTTACTTCTACTTATTTTTATTTGGATGGCAGGAAAAGTTTCCATTTTCATGCCATTATATGAACATCTTTATTAGCATGCATTTTACTAGAAGTTTCAGATTAATAATATAACGTTTTTATTTATTTATTCTGGTAGATTGTCGAAACAAGAAACCTACTTCTGAAGAATTTTCAAAGAAAAGGGAAATTACAGGTGAACTCTGAGGATACTTGCGATAACAATTTGGTTTGTGGCATCCAAAAGGAAAATATAGCATATGAGGAAAAGACAAACTCAATTCAGATTATTGAAGGATTGGAAATTCAGGATGGAAATGGAGAGAATGCCAATCAACGGTTGAAAATGGAAGATTTAGAAATTTGTACAGACGGCAAAGAAAGGGGCGGGGGGCTTGAAGGCATCTCATTATTCAGTGATATAGTAGAGGATGATGATGGGGCCCAGTTGTCTGGAAGGTTTTCTGTAACAAATCCCCCAAGGAGTTCTTCGTCAACCGAGTGTAGTGATTGGGTTCAGCTGCATGAAAATGTAGGCTCAAAGCTGGATCATCAGAAGACATGGAAGCAGGACAGAGATTCTGAATGTGGGGATTCAAGTGATTGGTTTAATGTGGATGAATTTGATTAGAAAGGTATTTCCCCAACCTCGACTATTTTATTCTTATTTTTTCTTTTTTTTTTTGGTTTTTTTTGATGTTCGTGATTGTCTGGGACAACTTACATGCACATTTACTAATTTCATGAAATATATTGGATATACTGCCCGGCCCTGTACAAAATTAATTTTCAGTTAAATGATTGAAGTCATCACCTCGTAGTTCTCCAAGGTTCTCTTTACTACTAGGACACTCCCTATCATAATGGTTATTTTTTCCTTATTTATCTTTCCTTTGTTAACTTAAAAGGATAAATATTGTGCATATGTTTTCTTCATAAGGTGTTGGGATTCTAGTACAGAATTTAACAAATTGTTATTTCCTTAATTTTACATCCAAACCAATCTCAATCTGATTTCTCTAGGTGGGGTTGATGAATTATGTGTTTTGATTTTGGATTTTAAAAATAAAATAAAATAAAATAAAATTACAATTACAATATCTATTTAGTATTATGTTTTTCATTTCTTAAAAGTGCTTTTTAAAACTTTGTCGATGAGTAATACTGGCTCTATGTGAACAATTTTTTTACTTTAAATAGAGTTACTTTAACCATACTATGGCCCTTTTATCCTATACTGAGTGATGAAATTGAAAAGTCAACATAATATTCTCTATCATTCTCCCGTAAATTATCAGTAGTTGTAAGAGAATGTATATCTGATAGGATTGGTCCTTAGGAGTATTAGGAATATATTAGGGGCATGTGTCCAATTAGTTGGAAAGTTAGTTACATATTATGGTTATTAATAGAGGGGGATAGTTAGTGACGGGGCATAAGAGAATTGTATGAGAATTAAGACTTGAGATTTTAAGAGTTAGGGATGGTCTAAGTAGTTCTAATCACTTGGTTTATCGTGTATTTTTGTTATAGTTTCTTATCAATAGACTCGGGTTCTATCAATATCATAACGACCATCAGAGGCTAAATTCTTATCCATCAACAAAGTATTTCTCTAAAGTTCCTCTTGCTTGTAAGTTACAAAAACCAATTTATGACCTCAAACAAGTGGCTTCTCAAGTGTTCCACTATTTTAAGAGAAAATGGTTTTCAACCATTCGGTCCAAAGCTGATTACTCACTCTTTACGAAAGGTACTGATGTTCTGTTTGTTGCTGTTCTGGTTTATGTGAACGACATTATGTTGGTCCATTAACCAAGCAGATCGATAAGACCAAAGCTTTGCATAGATCACATTTTTTTACTAAAGGACCATGGATTATCCAAGCATTTCTTTGGTCTTAGAACTATCCCGCACAACAACAAGCTTCTACTTGTCGCAACGAAAGTATTGTCTTTCAGATATTAGAAGACAATGGACTTCTTGCAGCAAAGCCACCCTCTCGGCCAATGCGAATCTTAAACTCAGGGCACATTGTAGTGTTCTTCTTTCCCCTAATGATGCCTTGTGTTATCGAAGACTCGTCGGGAGACTGCTTTATTTGCAGATCTCAATGCCTGATATCACATTCAGTGTGAATAAGTTAAGTCAATTTGTTGCAAAGCCGACCTCTAAACATTGAACAGCTGCGGTGAATCTATTTTTTTTTTCTTAAAGCTTGTGTTGACACTATGTGATCCATTACTGGCTTTGCATATTTGTTGGTGATTCTAATTTGGTGTCATGGAAATCTAAAAAACAGCCGACTGTTTTACGGTCTTCTGCATAAGCCGAGTACCGGGTTCTTGCCTCGGTCCGCTTGCTCGCAGATTTACACATTCCTGTTGTTTCTCCCACCGGTTTTTTGTGACAATAATGCTGCAATTGAATTGCTTCTAATCCGACTTTCCATGACCGGCTAAGCACATTAAAATTGATTGCTACTTCATCCTGGAGCGCATTGATCTAGAATTGATTAAGCTACCTGCTGACATGTTTACTAAGGCTTTGCCTTCTGCTAGCTTGAAGTTCTTCATGCCCAAAATGGACATTTCTGACTTGTACTCACCTCCATCTTTGGAGGGGTGGTAATAGGACTACTTGTGTTGAGCTTGTACTCTTAGTTTGTTTATATTTCTGTTAATTAACTTCTTGATTAGTTAGCTTAACCATTGGTGTTAGTTAGCTTAACCATGGTTGTTAGTTAGTGTCGATAGGTTGGTCAAGCTTCAAGCTTCTATACTTACTCTATTTAAAGAGTGTTTTTCAGTCAATGAGATAAACGTTGTTTTTAAACTATCATGGAGTGGTTCAATTGGTCAAAGAGAGCCTTGAGGTGTATAAGATGATGAGTTCAACCTATAGTGACTACCTACTTAAGAATTAATTTCCTATGAATTTCTTTAGCATCCAAATGTTAAGGGTTAGGCGGTATATCCTGTGACATTAGTCGAAGTGTGCGAAAGCAGACCTGGACAGTCACATAGATATCAAAAAAAAAAAAAAAAACATTTTTTCACTCTCATTTCATTTCTCTTCATAAGACTTGTGAAGAACGAAATTGAATGCAGGTGAAAATATATAATCACAAGCCAATAAAATTAGACTCTCGCTAAAAAGTCTACCATGGAATACTCATAGAAGTGAAGGAGCAAAAACTTCATTTTCAAAATGAAAATTAAAAGCGCTCAAAAAAGAGGAAATGAATTACCTATCATAATTAAATATTTGGTTATTATTTTCAATAAAAATTAAAATTAATCTCCGTTCTGAGTTTATTGTTAGAGTTTTTTTTATGAATAATAGAAAGGAAAGAAATTTTATGGATTTCAAAATTTTAGAAAAAATTAAATATAACATAATATAATTTAAATACCGCAAAAAATTAGAAATGATATTTCAACACTCCAACCCACATATTCATAATTTTAAGTAATTATTATGGAGTGATCTTGTGATTAAAGAGGATCTTAAAGTACTTTAAGTGATGAGATCAATTCATGGTGACCACTTTTCTAGAAATTAATTTCTTATGAATTTCTTTGACATTCAATGTTGTAGAATCATATGGTATGTCTCGTGACATTAGTTGAAATGTGCGCCAATCAATTAAAATATAATAATAATTTTTTTTTTTTGCTATGCATTAAATATTTTCAAAAAATTTCGAAATTAAATATTTAACTTCTTGATTAAATTTTGGAAAGTAAACTTATTATTATTATTTTTAAAGTTCTTAAAATCAACTATACATAGGACGAGAGATTTGAACCTCTAATGATAGCAGATGGAATCAAATTTTTTGAATTTTGTTATATGTTGTATGGACTCACTCATATATTTTTAAATTATTTATAGTATAGATGGCCTTCCAAATCTTATACTTTGTTGTTTATTTTATTTTAATTTTTAATTTTTTTTATTTTTTTGTATGTAAAAGTAGATCTCGCCTATTGTAGCACTCAAATTGACTTGAGGATATTAGTTGAGGTGCCTGCAATTTGGCATGGACAGGCACAGATATATATAAAAAAAAAAATCTTAGACTTCAGGATTTTTTATTATTATCTTTTTTTGTATATAGAAATTCCTCCTCTTCAAAATAAGTTTTTTTGGAACGTTACTATTTATAATATTTTAGTTGAGCATACAAGCATTGCATTACTTAAACTATGTTCATGTTTATATATTTCACAATAGTTATAAGTCGTAAGTTTATAGGCCCTGTTTGGCCCGTGGGTATGGGATGGTTTAGTATGGACCGCCCCCCATACTCACGTTTGCCATGCAAGTAGCCAAGTATGCCTCAATAATTTTTAACTCACCCACGTCAACATTATTTAAACAGCTCCAGATTTTTGTTCCGATTTTTTTTTTCGTCTCAGCTTTTCTACCTATTATTTATTTTATATTAAAATTCAAATGTTTCAATTGAATTTTTTGCCTTTCTTTCACTAACTAAATATATTCATGGTTAATACATTACAAAGAAAAAAAAAAAAAAAAAAAAGATTAATTACAATTTTTCAGTAAAATTGAAAATATTTTTAATTTAATCTTGAATTTAAAAGCTATGATTTAGTTTATATAGATTAAAAATATTAGAATTTAGTTTCTAAATTTTCTTCCATCTCTTTCAATTAATTGATCTGGTGAATAAATGATTTTATTTATCCATACAACAAAAAATGGAAGATAAAATTTGAATCTCATGTTAATTACTAAACTTAGATAGATAGCTTCTTTTTTTTCTTTATTATTATTATTATTTTTATTTATTAAGTACATTCACTAAAATTTGATACGTAAAAATACAAATTTAAATAAATACAAAATACAAAATAAACCTTAAGAAAACATTACACATTTACTTAATTTTAACTCTCATCTTGTGCAAAAAGACTTTGGTTCTCTCGATAGAAGTTTTATGACTAAAATTAAACATTTAAAAGTTAATGAAGGGAATTTTTGGAGTATAATGTTGATAAACTAAATTCACATTGATGATTAAAAAAAATAGTTTTGAAAGTAACATCAAAATGATAGTTTTGAAATTAACATCAAAATGTTTTATAGATAAAGTTGTTAGTATCATTTTTGTTTCTAAATTTTTGAATTTGTTCAATTTTCGTACTCAATTTCAAATTTCAAAGTTTCCTCCCTTAACAATTACTCTATTAACTTTTTTTTTTAAAGTAATTTTTAAAAAATATATATTTTGTCTTGAATTAACATTATTGAATTCATTCCAAATTACTTCAAGTTTATCTTAGAAATCAATTTACAAGTTTTTTAAGTTAAACAAAACTACATTAGATATATTGTCTCAATTGATATCATACATGCACTCCAAACATTAATTTGCAGTACATCCTCTATTATATCTGCACCCTCTATCATGTCTGCACCACAAACACCAATTTTCTATATTTTATACCATATCATACCATACCATCCAGCAAAATATTTACACTCCAGCCAAACACCCCCTAATAGTTTTGTAGCATTTCATGCTTCCTACGCTCCTTGGCTCCACACAAATTTCAAAATCTTCCATATCGAGTTTGTTTGTTCCACACACTTTCAACAAGTACCTACCATTACCCATAACCATAGGCTCTCCATCCCATACGTCTAATGCCTCCCATTTTTCTCCCATAAAATTTTATTAAATAATATAAGATTTTACCTCAAAATCAATTGGTCGTGCAGAGAATAACTCATATTTTTTTATAAAAATGTTGAAGACTTCTCATCTTTTTAATGTTGGGACGAGATAAGTATTTTCAACAAATTCCTTCTCATATTTGACATGAGTATACATTCCACTTCAAAGTATACCCTACCATTTTCTCTCTACGAGACTTAAACTTTTAGATTCAAATCAATCACTCCAACTTTTATCTCGTAATAAAAAAAGAAAATAAAATAAAATGCTAAGAATCTTTGTAACTGGTACGATTTTATAGTAACTTTAAATGTTTTCTTTTTTTAGGATAAAAAGAAACTTAAGGAATTTTTCATGAATAATAAATAAAGAAAATAAATTGTATACATGTTAAAATTCTAGAAAAATTTAAATACCGAAAAAATTGTTCGTCAACCAAATTATTGATGGTTTCAATTAAATAAAATTAATAATTTTAATTAAGTTAAACTGATTGAAAATAATCAAATAAAATTGATTAAAAATAATTAAAGTTGTCATATTTGTATGTATGAAATATTTTATTAAAAAATTACGATAATTAAAATAGAAATGCTAGAACAATTTTTATATATATATAAGGTGTCGGTGCATTATTGATATGGAATTTGAAAATGTGTCTGCCTGTGTCATCCTTAATAATTCATGTACTTCTTTGTCCTAAATAAAATAAAATATTACTTTCAAAAAAAAAAAAAAATCATATACTTATATGGTATAAAATATGTGATTTTAACTCATTACTTATTTTAAAATTTTTTAACTCTTTATTACCGTTAAAAATGTACTTTTCTTTCTTAATTATTGTTAGGATTTTGACTCTTAATTTTTTTTTTTTTTTTAATTATCGATTGGATCAGTTCGCAATAGTTTCATTATTTAGTTATAAACCAATTCAACACCAGCGTTATAGATTCGATCTCGAGAATCGGTATTTATCCCTTTCTTCCAATATATGTACTAAAATTTATATATATATATATATTTTGTAAGATGGATTAAATTTTCTCAGTACAACACTATTTAGGTGTGGAGAGAATATTCTAACTACGCAATAACTATATTTGTATTTACTTTTTAAATTTGACTAATCTAATAAATTTCCCTAATCTAAATTATTAAGGGTGTCTATTTGAAAGAATTAACAAGTTATTAGGAAAGGGGTTTTACAACATCTCTTTAAATAATTACATCCAAACTATTGTAATCACTAAATACTCATTTTTAATCACTCAAGATAATCACTCATTTCTAACCATTCAAAATAATCACTCATTTCATACCACTCAAAATAATAATTTATTTTTAACTATTTATTTCTAATCATTCATTCATAATAACTCATTTTTAACCTTTGAAAATAATCACTCATTTTTAACCAAATTCAAACGAGTTATTGTTTATAATTGGCTAAATTATAGAAAATACCCATAAACTATGGGGTTTGTATAAAAAATGCCCCCAAACTTTGAAAAGTTTCAAAATTGCCCCTAAATTTTAACAAAAGTTCCAAAAATGCC
>JBBMKA010002787.1:0-12379 GCA_037833695.1 Sechiopsis laciniata | reverse complement strand
TTAAGGGTTATTGGGTGGGTTTTGTGTTTCTCTTTGCCTAACCCTAATTGTACGTATATATGTGGGGTTAGGAGTAAAAGAGCCAGAAGAAGGTTTTTCCATACGATAGAACAACTGTTACGCCCTAAATTCTTATTTGCCTCCACATCCCAATAAAAGTAAGAAAGTGAAACTGTTCACCCTCTTCCAAACTAGCATACGTGGGATCGCTCTGTTGCTGGTGGACTAATTGGAGGGGTTACAGTTAGAGCCCTAACATGTCCTTGCAGAGGCGTTCTTTCAGACCTGGGAATCATGCATCAAAGGTTGTAATTCTTTACTCCTTATTTAATTCATATAATTGTTATTCATGCGATTCTGTGATAGATGTTAGAAAATTGTTTCATGAAATTTCGCTATCTGCATCTATGAATTCCTACAAAACTCTATGTCTATTATACTGTGTGATTTTCTGAATGTTTATTAAACGTTGTTTTCCCATTTACCAAATAACTATAATAAACTAGTGGTTACAAAATGGGTGGGGTAGTGGGTTGGTTAGAAGGTTACTAAGTTCATGGGGCACTAAATAGGGAAGTATTAATAATTAATATTTGAAAAATAAATAAATTTATTAATAATTCCAACACCGCAGTCTCAATAATACAACATGCAAATAGGGATACAACTTTTTCCAAGACCAGCAAGTTCACAGTATAAGCAAATGAGATATTGGCCCTCCCATTGAGACCAACAAATCTACATATATGCGGTAGGGGTATTTAGCATCTTTTGAGACCAAAAAATTTGCAATATAAGTAATAGGTATATTTATCATCTCTCAAACCAGTAAAGTCTATAATATTAGTGATAGAAGCATTTGTCATCCCTCAGGACTTATAAGCTTACAATATAAACAATGAGAATATTTATCATCTCTTAGGATTAGCAAATCTGCAATATAAGAAATAAGAGTATTTATAATCCTCTCGGGACTAACAAATCTGCAATATAGAAAATAAAAGTATTAATTATCTATCGGAACCAATAAGCCAATAATATAAAAAAAATATGGGTAGTATTTATCATCTTTTAAGTCCCAGCAAGACTACTTACGTATCAATAAATAACATCAAAACTTTGATATGCAAGTCTATAGCAAAAATACATACTTTCACTTTCTTTAATACATGTATTTTATATGTAAAAGTAGATAAAAGTATTTTTGAACATTTTTTTAGTCTGAAGTTATTAATTGAACTTAACTGTATTATTGAAACTTACTCCTAGAGTCTACAATGATCAGTGAAGATGGACTTCAATTCTACCGAGTGTTCATGCTCAATGTTCTTATAAAAATGTTTCATAACAAAAATGTACACACTTCTTCTCCTATAATCTTTTCAAGAAGTTGGTATCAATAAACCAACTCATGATAAGTGAAGATTGTTCTTGGTTTGGAAGAATAAAAAGATATATAACTAACGTTTCCATCTAAGACTTAAAAAGGATTTTTTTTTTTAAGAAAAAGAGCTAGGATATTAATTTAACTTTGTAAAATTTAAGACCATTATTGGAACAAGGCAGAATATTGAAGTCCTCTTCTATTAAACATAGACATCTATTAACTCATAGACTCAAAACATTAAGAGATATGGATAAACTTCTTTTGTTATCCACCATTGTTCAAGCCAATTTATGCACACTTGAATTATTTTCACGGAATAAATCGTTTGATCTTACGACATTTGATGTATAAAAAATTAATTTATGGATCGAATATATAATTTTGAGCTTTTTTTAGGAATAGATGAAATAGAGAAAATAAATGCAAATCTAAACTCCAAATTAAATATTAGCAAATATAATTTTCAATAATGAATTTATAAATTCAGTTTATTAGATAATTACATTCATACCATTCTTATTAAATACTATTTATTATGAGTTGGAATTTATTATTAACCAAATTTTTTTTAAAAAAAACTTTTCAATACCCTTCCCTAAAATGGCTCTCCATCATTTACGTCTCATAACTCTCATTTCATCAATTTCTTTTCTAATTCTCTTTCTTCTCCTAAAAACAAACCCTAAATTTATTTACAAAAATACCATTCACTATGTTGTGTAGTACAATATTATTCATATTAATAATTAATATAATATTATTTGGTTTTGATAATACAATGTAGTTATTGTAATCTGGTATTAATGGATGCTTATTTTAATACAATCTATATTAAATGAATCGTAGAGGTATTAATTAATATAGTTTTTGTATTAATACACCTTATTTAAATTAAGAGCATTATAATACTGCTGTAGTATTAATGGTATAAGTATTACAATACAGTAGAGGTATTGATGTTATAAGTATTACAAATACAATATTTAGATTAACATGTTTGTTGTTATACAGTCATTTCAAAAAAATATAAATATAGTATTAAAACAATACAGTCCTTATTGTTCATTAACAACTATTAAGAATATTTAAGTGTATATTTAACGTATTTATGTCAAATTGACCAATAATACAGCATAATGATAAATACATGGTTTAAAATAAATACAGTATATTTATTATTAATACAGTCTTTATTTGAGCTTCCACAACAACAAAAATTAGGAATTTCATTCGGTCTTTGTGTTCGATTACTGCGAGTATCAAAGAGGGAACAACGACGCAAAAATTGAATTTTGACCATCGAATCTTCAACGTCTCCAGTACGAGTATGAGTTTACATCTTCAGCGTCTATGTTCTACTCTAGCGAACAAAACTTCCACGGGATGGTGTAAGAGTGGCAGTGTGTCGTTGTTGTTTCCATCTACAAGAGTGTGAGTAATTGGTTGCCAAAAATCGCCTTCGTTTGATTTATAAGAAACTGCGATAACAATACAGTATGAGAGGTTAATTTTTGTTTCACTTGAAATACGGAGTGTATGACACTTCATAATTATAGTACATCCCATTTTTATTCCAGTGACTACTATGTGCACTGCGTATAGGGATGCTTGCAAACTCTATAAGGTAAAGATATGCAGTATTATAAATAGGTATACATAATACTATATAAAAGTATATTTTAATGTTTTCTAAATGGTATATTGGACTACATTGTATACATATGTGTGTAAAATACAGTGTGTTGATTTTAAAGGAATAACGAAATGGGTGTTACTTGATTATACTGATATATTACTATACTATATATTGGACTACATTGTATACATAAACAATACTGTATAAAATAAGAGTATTGAAGATGAAATTGATATCAATAGTTAGCACAGTAATGGTATTAGGTTTTATGGTATTAGAAAGATGAAAGATGAGAAAAACATACCATATTATACCATTTGAGACATATCAGAACAAAAAAACAGTAGAATGCATAGTAAAGGTTGTTGAAACTTACGGATTTGAAGAACAACTAACGGATAGGAAGCCAACGCAATATTGAACAAAACATATAAAAAATGTGATTACTTTGCGATGGATGGCAACAAACGTCTGGTTGGAATCAAAATTGGTCACCAGACAGTTTGAACTCGCTTGAATGTATGGAGGATGAAGAGAAATGAAGCGTATTGTGAAAAAAGAGTTCGGCGGAATGGAGAATAAACCTAAATGAAAGCGTGAATACAAAATGGATTTGAAATAACGAGGTGAGAGATTTTCAAAAAAAAAAAAAATTTTAAAAAACATTCAAATTGGTTATAGATGAAATGCTAATTTTAGATGATATGATTTTGTTGATTTTGAGAAGTTTGAGTATGATATTAAAAATTTTAAATGACTGAAATAAATGGTAAAAAAGGTAAAATTGTGTTAATTAAAATTGATAAATCCGAATTTTAATAAATAATAATAAAACTGCAAAAGAAAAGTTAGTTGCCTAGTTTTATAAATATTTCTTGAAAAGATTATGTTAAATACAATTTTATTATAATTTTTTAATTTTAAGACCCTATTAATATATCTTTTTTTTTTTTTGTTGAATTATAAAAATTCAATAAATATAGTTTATAAGGAGATATTTAATGATGACATATCACCTCATAGAACCCCATTATCATCTTTAATTTATTTTTTCATAAATATTTTGTAAATATTTACATATAGATATTTAAAAGAAAGTGGAGAATTGTCTATATTTCCCAAAGAAGTTCTTTCCTTGGGTGCTTGATTCTGTTTACAGACAATGAAAATCAAAGAAAAACATTTCTATTTCATTTTTTCCTTTATGTAATAAAATTCCAAAAATATTCTTTAAAATTTGAAAAAAAAAACACCTCAAGAATTTAATGGATAAAATTGGAAAAGAAGGTTGTCAAATATTAATCACATGACAATCTTCCAACAAGGTATGTAATGACTCTTAAATAGAGAGATCATTGTTTGCAGTTATCAATTAAGATTTTATGCGAATGAGGTTAAAATAAAGAGGAAAAGGTGTAATATGCTAATTGCAAGATGTGAATTATAGCGCTTAAACTGAATAAATTAGCACACTTAACACGTATTTAGCAAGGCTTACACTGACAAGCTGTTTTGGAGGAATTGGTGCTTGCAATGCAATGTGGAGTCGAGACTCGAGACACGCGAACACAAGCAATTATGCTCGGAAATTGCCAACGCACTTCAAACGAAATAAGGAAAGAATCAATTGGAAGAGTGAAGTTGACTAACTAGACAATTACGAGGTGGATTGCTGAAATCAAGAGATTCTTGCCTTAGATAAAAAAAAAAAAAAAAAAAAAAAAAAAAAACAATTGGCAAGTTTATACAAGGAAAGATGTCGCGTTGATTGATTTGTGCCTATTATGGAATATTCCGAGAGTTGATGAAGGAGCCTATAAAAGGTGATCTCTGTAATAGGTTTAAGGAGGTTGGAGAAATGAGAACCGAGATTTTTATTGTTTTGTTATTTCATTTAGTAATACTATTTCACCATGTTTTCTATGTCGTTATCAGTATTCTTTGTTTGTATGATGAACTAATTTTCTTGGGGTAATGTTAGGAAAAAGTAGAATAGTTTGTAGCATGTGTTAAGAAGAAATAGGAAGGGTGTAATTGATGCATGTTATTTAGGAGCTTAATCTTAACAGTAAGTGTCAACTGGCCATCCACACGTACTACTAGGTTGTAAATCGGAAGAAGAAATAACCTAAGTCTATTTGCATGTTCAGTAGGTTAGGATTAAGTTTTTCATTCTTTCAATCAGAGTTTAGGAATAAACGCATAAGTACTGCACGTAGCGCCGGTTTAGCATTACATCAAGTTACGGCGGAAGTCGGACTTGATACGAATGGAAGCGGAAGCGAAAGTTTATAAGACGTAGTATGTCAGTTATTACTCACCGCACGTTTCTTTGCAACACATTTCTATCGCTTTCCATAAGTATCTTAGCTTAGCCTTATCTCTCTTAATCTATTTTACTATCATTTATCTTTTGTATTACCATTCAACCCAAATATCACACCATCTATGTGTTTACTTATTGTTCAATTCTAAACATTTTCCTTGGATAAATTACAGTCCCTATGGAATCGATAATTTTCTTATTACTTACTACAGACCGTGTATACTTGTGCAAGTGTGTAAACATTGCACACGAGGCAACTCAGTATCAGCAGTCAAGTTTTTGACGGCGTTGCCGGGGAATGTGTCAATTTATTTTTAAGTCGAGATTGTTTAGAATATATATAAAAAATAATAATATATTTTTATATTTTTCATTTGCTTCAATATCTTAGTGGGTACTATGTATGAGCACAAATCCTTTGTTTAATCCAGAACCTGAGCGAAATCTTCATAGGACACTATGTGCACAGAGAAGGAGAAATCAAGGAAGGATGGACCCAGTAGCGCAAAATCACCCAGGAGTGATCGATCCACCAGCAGTATCAACAGGTGCGAAAGTGGGAGCAAATGTAAATAACAATGTTAATCTACCCCCAGCCATGATGATGCCAGTAGGATTATTCAATCATGTAGCATATCCAGGTATGGTTAGACCTAATGGTGAAGGTAGGTGTCCTGTTCTGACTAATAACATGTATAACATGCTTAGAGTAAATGAGGCTTTTGATGGGTTGCCCACGGAAGATCTGCATCAACATTTGCGTACCTTCCTAGATGTTAGCGATGCTAACTAGGAAGTTGGTATATCCTTAGAAGATACTTGACTATTTCTGTTTCCCTATTCCTTAAAAGACAAGGTCAGGCATTGGATAAATACTCTGCCATGTGATTACACTTGGGCGCTAGTGGTTGAAAGTTTTTTATCTAAATATTTTTCTACTTCGAGAAGTATGAATTTTAGGCTTGAGATCACTAGTTTTAGACTAGAGGATGATGAAACCATAAGAGGTGCATGAGAACGGTACAAAGAGCTTATAACAAAGTGTCCGTACCATGGGCTTTCTTATACCCTTCAAATAGAGCACTTTTATAATGAGTTGTCCGATTGGGACAAAGCTATCCTCAATGCAACTGCAAGAGGATTTGTAATAGAGAAAACATACAATGAAGCTCATAAGATTATAGAAACAATTGCAAAAACTACTGGGCTTAAGCTGAGTCAAGGACAAACCAATATAATATGCCCAGTAAATTTGAGCTAAGTGCGATGGCTGCTATGCAAGCATAGCTTGCTGTGCTTACCAACTCCATAAAGAATATTCAAATGATTGTTCCATAGAAGGTTCAGAGCGCATCATCGGTTGAGCAATCAACTCCCGCGTGCTGTATACTCTGTGGAGATGATCATTCACCTAATCTTTGTAGCAAAAACCCAGAGTCAGTCATGTACATAAAAAATTTGCGACCTTAGAACAACCCTTATTCAAACACGTACAATGCTGGATGGAGGCAAAACCTAAATTTCTCATGGGGAGGCAATGCTAACCAAGCTGGACAGCAGCACATGTCGCAGCAATGTGGATTTGGAAACCACCAACAACAAGCGAATCAAATAGATCAATCACTGAAAGAGAACATGGTGAAGAACGATGCAATGATGATGGATCATCAAACCTTGCTAAAGGCACAACAAGCAACTCTTCGAGCATTGGAACTGCAACTAAGCCAGATCGCTGTAGACTTAAAGAATAGACTGCTAGGACAACTACAGTCGAATACGAAAGGCTCTAGAAGGAATAGAAAGGAGCAAGTTAATGCGATTGAATTAAGAAGTGGGAAACCTTTGACTGACAGCGAGAAGATTAGGAAATATCAAGAAACCTTGCCCACCATAGAACCATCATAGGAGAAACAACCAGAAAAGAAGATTGACGAAGAATCGATGAAAACAATCAAAACGATGGATGCGGCCAAACCACTGCCATTTACCAGCCACCTCCGTCGCCATATCCACAAAGACTCAGAAGGAGGAGAAACGAATCGCAATTCGAGAAGTTCATGGACATCTTGAAGCAACTGCACATTAAAATTCCTTTAGTTGACGTATTGAGACAAATGGCCAACTACATGAAATTCCTCGAGGATGCAATGCAATTATCTAGAACAAAATCCCTATGAAAGAAGTCGATCCTGGCAAATTCACCATTCTAGTTAAGATTTGTAACCACGACATTAGGCGCGCACTCTGTGATTTGGGTGCCAGCATTAACCTTATGCCTCTATTAATCTATAAAAAGTTTGGGATAGGTGCGGCTAGACCCACGACTCTCACAATTCAACTTGTTGACAGGTCGATCACTCGCCCAGTTGGAAAAATTAAAGACATTCTCGTTCAAGTTGATAAGTTCATCTTTTTAGAAGATTTCATCATTCTTGATTACGAAGCCGATTTGGAAGTTCCAATCTCTTAGGAAGACCCTTTCTGAGAACAGGAAAGATACTAGTAGATGTGTACGAAGGCACGATTACATTGCAGATGAACGATCAGCAGATCTAGTTCAACATATTCGACTCAATGAACCAGACTGATGTGGAAGACAATGTTAACCAGATCGAAGTGATGTTGGAAGAAGCAGTCAAAAGCGAGCAAAAGAAAAAGATGCTGAGCATTGACGAGCACGCTAGGGAAGAAGAGGAAATACAAAGCGATGCATGAGAGGATTCAAGGTTCAAAAAAGTGCATTATTACGAGGCCTTAGATGTTACAACGAGAGAGCAACTCCCCTCAGCACCTCTCAATTGAAGAACCTCCAATGTTAGAGCTAAAAATTCTCCCTTCGCATGTGAAGTACGCTTACTGGGAGAAAATGAAACTTTACCAATTGTTATATCATTTCAACTAACACCAGAGCACGAACAACTTCTTTTAGAGTTACTTAAGTAACACACAAAGCCGATTGGATGGACCTTGGCGCACATAACAGGCATTAGTCCCACGTTTTGTTTGCACAAAATATTTCTAGAGGAAGATGTCAAGAATTTAGTGGAACATTAGAGATGACTAAACCCCGCCATAAAGGAAGTAGTGAAAAAAGAAGTCATAAAATGGTTAGATGCAGAGGTAATCTACCCTATATCAACGGCCAATGAGTGAGTCCTATTCAATGTGTGCCAAAGAAAGGAGGCACCACCATCATACTTAACGAAAAGAATGAGTTAATTCTAACATGAACAGTGACGGGATGGCGAGTGTGCATGGATTATAGGAAGCAACCAAGAAGGACCACTTCCCATTGCCTTACATAGATCAAATGCTGGAGCGTATCGGAGGAAAGGACTATTACTATTTTCTAGATGGATATTCAGGGTACAACCAGATTACCATTGACCCTAAGGGTCAGGAGAAAACCATTTTCACTTCCCCTTATGGAATATTCACGTTTAGAAGAATGCCTTTCGGGCTCTACAATGCCCCAGTAACATTTCAGAGGTGCATGATGTCAATTCAAAAATCGTGAAGCCAATGTGCGAGCTACTAGAAGCTGAAAGACCCTTCATTTTGACTAACGCAACCTACACGAGTTTGAGCAGCTAAAGAAGGCTCTAACTACTACTCTAATTATGATATCCCGTAACTGGAAGAAACCTTTTGAGCCATGTGCGACGCCAGCGACTATGCGATATGAGCTATCCTTGGACAAAAGGAAGAGAAACTGACCCATCCTATCTACTATGCCAGTCGAACCCTGAATGACGTGCAACTCAATTATACAACTATGGAGAAGGAACTTCTAGCCGTGATCTATCCGTTAGAAATATTTCGGTCTTATCTTGTAGGCTCAAAAGTGATTATTTTCACTGATCATCTGACAATAAAGTATCTTATGAGTAAAGCGAATGCCAAGCCAAGATTGATCAGATGGATCTTGCTCTTGCAAGAATTTGACATCGAGATCAAAGATAAAAAGGGTTGTGAGAATGTAATAGTAGATCATCTATCTAGACTAGAAGATAGAATAATCGATACAAAAATGCTCAATATATCAAAGAAATTTCCCGACGAGCAACTGTTTGTAATCAAGCTTATCGAGAAAAAAATCGCCCCTTGGTTCGATAACATTGCCAATTATTTAGTAAGACATGTTATCCCAACAGACTTAAACAGGCAACAAGTTAAGCAGTTCTTTCATGAATCTCGTTTTTACTTCTGGGATGAACCATTTTTATACAGGCAATGTGCTGATGGGATGATATGGTGATGCGTATAGGAAAACAAGATGAATGCAATACTGGAATCATGCCACACATCGCGTTATAAAGGATATTTTGGAGGAATGCGCACTGCGGAAAAAAAATTCAGTTTGGTTACTTCTGGCCAAGCATATTCAAAGAAGCTCATCATTTCACGAAGACATGCGATAAATGCCAAAGGAAGGGAAACATAGAAAAAAGGGATGAAATGCCATTGACATCGATTCTAGAAGTCGAGTTATTCAATTTCTGGGGAATCGATTTCATGGGACCATTTCCCACTTCGCGAAAAAATTTATATATCCTGGTCGTGGTTGACTACGTGTCAAAATGGGTAGAAGTGGTCGTTACACCTTTTAACGGTGCTAAGACAAGTATAAAATTCCTTTAGAGGAATATTTTTACAGGGTTTGGTACCCCATGGGTGCTGATAAGTGATGAGGGAACACATTTCATAAACAAGGCGATGTCTCATGTGCTATAAAAGTACAACATCAAGCATAGTATTGCGACTCCTTATCACCCACAGACCAATGGCCAAGCTAAGATATCTAATTAGGAGATAAAAAGCATTATGGAGAGGGTTGTTGGACCTAATAGAAAGGGCTGCTCTTTGCAATTGCATGATTCACTTTGGGTTTATCGCATCACCTTCAAAACGCCGCTGAATATGTCTCCTTACAGGATTATGTATGGGAAAGCTTGCCATCTGGCAATTGAATTAAAACACAAGGCTTTCTTGTCAATTAAATAGTTAAATCTCGATCTCCAGAAAGTAAGTTCTGTAAGGATGCTGCAATTACTCGATCTAGAAGAGCATAGGTACTTTTCCTACGAAAATACAAAATTATACAAGGAAAAGACAAAGAGATGGTATGATCGTAAGCTGACTCCTCGAATCTTAAAGGTAGGTCAGCAAGTTTTGTTATTTAACTCTCGACTTCGTTTGTTTCCAGGTAAGCTCAGATTGAAATGGTCTAGACCATTTTGCATTACACAGGTAAAACCAGGAGGAGTAATCTGAATTAAGAACGAAGCAAGTGGTAACAAATTCGTAGTCAACGGACACAGACTAAAGCATTAATGGAATGAAGTTGCTCAACACCGAATATCTTCATTCAAATTGACTGAGGAATAAGCGCGCGAGTGTGCGTAGGGAGACAGAGCATATCGGTAACATTTAAATTTTGCTCTATGCATGCTAGTTTGAATATTTCCTATCCACTTATTTGAGAAGTATCTGAATTTACTGCGTATTTCTTTGATTTAGTTAATTTTATTTATTTTGTTTTGCAATTTAGTTATCTCGGTAAATCTCAAATTACATTTGGTTGAGATTCCACGAGAATTGGATGAACGGGCGAACTCACTTACAATCAATGCACGTGCAATTGATCACAATCATTTCGATCAATAAATTACGGCCAGATATCGAGCAGTCAGATTGTAAGATCGCTCATTTAATGGTGCACATCAAGTGTATGGCCGCTGAATCTAAGCGTCACGCTGACACATTTCGACGATTACTGCCGTAATCATACCTTTCATCGTTATATACTCGTAAGCCACTTCTCCGTAACCCTATCGCCATTCCAAATCCCTTCATCCTTACCACAAAAAATTCAACCCCAAAGAATTCACCATGGTGCGTAGACTTGCCACGAACTATCGAAGATGGTGGCATTTAAGAATCAAAAGTGAATGACAAAATGACCCCGCTCAGGCTCCTGAGCCAATTGTTACTTTTCCTGCACCTAAAGTAATGAAGCCGAACAGTCGCAAGTGGAAAGACAAAGGCGCAAGAGAACGACTGTTTCACCTGTAAGGTCGGTAGAGCACTAGGAAGTTAAAGAATCTTGTAACGGCCCAATTTTCCATTCCGATTCTCCAGGTATGTTCGATTATTTTTTCGGTTGTTCGGTTGGGCCGTTAGGGCAGTTTGAGCCTTTAGGGGCATTTTAATAATTTTGCCTTTGGGGTCAATTTTGTAATTAATTAGGGTTTCAGGGCCGTTTCTACAATTTACTGAAGTTGGGTTGTTTATGTGATTTCAAGCTTTCAGGGTTGGTTTTGCAGGTTGAACGATTTTAAGGGTTAGTTTTGTAAAGAGAGCAAGGGAGTTATTTTGAATAATTAAATGAATTAAAAAGAAAAGAGAAAAGAGTCGAGTTTTCCTTCGATCGATTGCTCCTTCCCTCTCCATTGTAGTATTCTCCTTCTTCCTTTTCTCCTTACCGAGCCCTATCCTCACCGAGACGACCCCCTCAAGCTCTTGTGGCCGATCACCCCTCTTCAAGATCATCCCATTCCCTCGCTGATCTCCTCACCCTGAGCCACACACCATTCCATCGCAATCACCCATCTGCAACCCTAGCCGATCGTAAGCCCTAGGCGATCCCTTTCTTGTTGCAGCACCGAGTGCACATGTATCGTATGCACTCCTCACGTCGAGCCATCCCGCTCAGCCGCACGTACCGTCGCTCACGCCATGCCACACACCCCTATCGAGCTTTACTGCACGCATCCCGCATCGCAGCCGCACGGCCCAAACGCCTCGCTCTCACGCACCTGCAGTCGAGCACTATCGCCACATAGCCACAACCCCTCGTCTTTGCTGCCTTGCCGAGACCCCTTGGCTGCTGAGACCTGTCCTTCTTGGTTTAGGGTAACTATGATAAGCGCCAAAACGTTGCTTGATTTTTGCAAAGCTAGAGGTCCTTCTAGGATCCTTGCAAAAACTCACAATGAAGGCTAACTTAGATCACACTTAGAATCTAAAA
>JBBMKA010002776.1:0-12380 GCA_037833695.1 Sechiopsis laciniata | reverse complement strand
CTTGCTTTCCCCCTTTAATTCCAGAATAATGCTAACTAAGACAGCCTAAAATATGCTCTATTTGAGAGCTATCAAACCCCCAAACTTACATCATTGCTTGTCCTTAAGTAATGTTTATCTGCCTAGTTGGCTCATCTAGTTATTTCAGCATTTTTACTTTTTTTCCATCTACTTTCGCAATTCTTATCGTATGTCATATTTTTAACGAGAAACTTCCTTCTCCTTTCAATTTTCAAACTTTCCTAAAGATTCACGTTTAACCTTAAAATCTTTCTTACCATGACTGATAGATTGTTCCTCATAGCAAGTATTCCTTATTACTCAGTCTATTGTATCGCAATCACTCTAGTCTAAAGTTTGCCCAACTTACTCTACTAAGGTATTTGTTACGATCCTTATATCCATTGAGGATTTCAGTTATGCCTTTCGCATTCCTCTTAGGTTGCACTCATATCTACTAAATTTCATAGTTCTTAGCATAAATCGCTTGAGCATGAAGCAATTTCTCTAAGCAGAAGCATTTTAAGCTTGCGCTAACATAAATAGCAGAATACTTAAGGTTTTCTTGGGCTCATACGCCTGTCTTGACCTTCTTATTTTGCCAAAGTAGGTTTATCTTTATATATATATATATATTTTAACACTCCTCGAGCTGCCCTCACCCCCAAACCTAAATTCTTCATTGTCCTCAATGAAGGTGGGGCTTAGTTCCCCTAAACTTAGCTATTACTGCGATTTCACTACTCTATCGTAAATGTTAAGACTTCCTTGCAAATTTTTGGTTCTTTCTATCGTTCATGATAAGGATTATTCTAATGTTAGGTTTGAATCTAAGGGAACTTAAGAATTTTTCTAATTGAAATAATGTTTCTGCCAAATTTAGTTTTGTGATAATCATGCTCAGTCGACTTCAAAAGGAAAATTGCTGAATTTTATAAATAATACTAAGGGAATTCAAATAACTTGGATCCTAAATGCATGATCCTATCAAAATAAAATTGCGAATACTCATGAAATGCATGCGAATAGAAATAAAATGCACTAAACATAGTAAAAGAGAATGGGACTTCCATCTATTTGTTCACATTGCCGCTGCTCTTTCCTTTGCCTTTGCTATTCTCCGAATCCAACAATCGTTTTGGAAATTCTGGCCATTCGGAATATTCTTGAAGTGCCTTTGTAGCTTTTAAAATTAACTCGTCCCTTGCATTCGCATATTCCCAGTAGTCATCCGAATTTCTGAACAGTATCTCAAATTGTTAAACCAGACTATCTATGTTCATAAATGTCTTGTCATTCTCTTCTCTATTCTTTTCTGTCATAATTTCTACTTCCTTGGACAAATTTTTAACAATCTATCTGTTATTTTCATTTAAACTCCTTGCTCCATACACAGCCGTGTAATTGTATGCGGATAGAACATCTTCCTACGATGAACCGAAGCCCATCGCTGAATCCGTCCTTCCACTATCTTTCCCAAATTAATGCTCACTCCGCTTGTGATGGCAAAGAGCAGCAATGCTTGTTCCTTGCTGACTACCTTTGCATTTAACAAGGACATAATCACTTTTTTTTTATGAATATAATCCAACTACGCAATTTTGGCTTAACACAATCTACTGGGAACAACCATCGATTTTTCCATTTGGCATTCTCTACTCCAATCGTCATTACGCACTCCTGTAATTGCGCTTTAGTTGGTTTATTCAATAGCTTTTGGCCTTCCTCTTTAGATTCTTCGGGTAGATAGAAGACTTCGTTTAAAGTCGCCGACATGCAATCAATCAGTTGTCCTTCGACCCGCGAAAAGAATTTCCTTTCTCTGTTTAGATTCGTATAGAACTGGCGAACCCAATCCTGCCTTGTGTCTATTCTTGGCATGGCTATGCTTGCCCATCCTAAGCTTTCTATCTTTTGAAAGTTAACCTTTGTCATGAACGCCTCCAACCAGCCATGATCCCGCTAAAATCTCTTCCTAAGCAATGCTGCATACTTGGCCTTGACTGATTCTACCAGGCCTTGATTACCATTGCCTTCTACTTCCTTACCCATCAGAGGTAAAATGCTGCTTGAGGCCATTTGTAAAGTTCTTAGCTTTCAAGACAGAGATTGGATTGCAGTGATCGATTCTTTCACACACAAGGTTTATATGGAGTTGCAAAGATTTCGAAAATCCTTGTGTAAGGGAAGAATTAATCACAAAAGGAAAACTAAAATTCTCAACCTTAATTTGATCCAATTCCTTTCCAACTAAAAAAATTCGAAATTCAATACGAAAAAATTGTAAACATGAAAAACTTCCTATAAATGGTGTAAATAAATAAATAAAAACAAATATAGAAAAACTTCCTAAAATTACGAATTCAATTGACTTAAGGAAAATGAAAAAGGAAATTGCATTAAATAGAAAAACTACCTATTGTAAAACAATAAATATTTTTGCACAAAGTCAGAAATACTAGATTTTCGCATTCTAGGAATGCTGCTGAGCAGATCTGGGCAGAACCTTTGTGCTAATTCCATTTGGCCTGATTTATCCTTGCTTAGACCATTTAAGAAGTTCTGGGGCAAAGCCATCTTTGATCGCCTTCTCCTACCTTTCTTCGCCATGTACCTTGATGCATGGGCTTCCTACCAACCCAAATGTTGATAAGATGTGTAGTTCTGAGCTACAGCTCATTTGAATTGCCCAAGCATCGCTGTTTTGACGAATCAATTCCTGCGATGTGTGTACTTCTGCAAACGAGAAAATCTCAGGTACCATCACTGGTGGCCTGTGATCTTCAGCGCTATAGTCATTTTCCTACTGAGTAATTGATTCTGCATCTCCCCTTCTGGTTTGATGTAGAACCTCCTTAATTGGATTCGCAAGTTCATTATCTTCCATGCCTTATTGTTGAAGATTTTCATCTTCATTTTTGCCTTCATCATTCGAGTTTTGCTCAGTATCATCTTTGGAGCTCACTTCGTTTTCCTCCACAATACATTTTATTTTGTCAGTCTTTAGATTGGCAGGGGTGGGGTGGCAAACCTTGCCCATGCTTCCTCTTATTTCTTATAATGTCGCTCTTGTTCTCTGTCTATTTCTGCCACAAGCTATAATTCCTTGGCTTTTCTTGCTCTCGAAATTGTGGCCAGTTGAAAATCTTCCCATGAGAGTTCTCCCTCACCAAAAAGATCTATCGCTTTTTTCCTGCATTAAGTATATCGGCCTCTAGATATGTCTCTACTGCTCGTATATTATTTGCTAAGCGTTCTACTGTTGGTCTCGTCAGAGATTGTGGATCTTTAGTGTTGGGCCATTGAGGTTCTGACATAATACCATTGTCTCTCATCCATTGTATTCGTTTTAGCTGCTCTTTTTCTTCTGTGATTGGGTCCTCTAGAGTCTGCACATGCATGTCCAATAGACTCCCAGGTTCATGACTCCTAGTGTCCTATGTATGTTCCATGTTGCAGCCATCTCTTTGTAGATCGAATTGATGTTGATAGATGCGGCTATGATCTTCCCAAAATTGCGACTGATAGTTCTCATTTGAATAGAATTGTATTGTGTCGATCTCCTCTGCATAGCCTTAGTGATGAAATTCGTATATCTACTGTGGACTACATTATGCGTCCATTGTTGATTTGTAAAATGATTGAATGCCATTTGGTGTTTGTGCATGTGGTAATGTTTTGTTGGTGGCCTCTGTTTCCCTATTGGTTGTACTGCTCTGAATCTCAATTTCCTGAAATTAAAAAATTACAACCTTTTAGACAATAAAAACTACTCTTCCTTAAAGATATCAACTCTAAATAATTAATCCCCGACAACAGCGCTAAAAACTTGATGGGTTACGATTCCGGTGCTAATATAATATTTTGTAATTAATTCAAAGTCAACTTAACCAAAGTGTAACTCAGAATCGCTTATGTGTAAGTATACGCCATCGAGAATTGCAGCAAGTAATAAGTATATAATTTTATCGATCCCATAGAGATTGATGTCTAGAGCTAACGCTATTAAGTTAAAGTCGTGCAAAAAAGTAAAGTATTTGTGTTTAAGTTGTTGTGGTTTGGTTGAAATGCAATCATGTAAACAAATAAGATGCTGAAATTAAATATTATGCAATGAGTAATGCTAAACTAACAATCCTAGAGCATTCTAAGCTCGCAGACTAGTCAACGAGAGTATTGCTTCCCTAACAAATAAGTACTCCCGCACTTAATGATCTATGGAAGAACCAGCTTCCGCTATGAACTCCACACTTGGCAATAGGGCAACACAAGCATTACTAAGGTTATTCCTAACACTCTAAGTAGTGGATAGACGTTCACACAACCTAATGTAGCATACTGGGCCAACATCGACTCTTTCTTTCGATCTCACCACAAGGTATACGCTTGGGTAGCTAAGCGATGCATATATATAAGGATTAACATGCAATAGTGTAAAACTCAATGACCTACGCTCCCAACATACTTCTATTTATGAATAGTAAACATAAACTCCTACAGCGTAACTATAGAGATAAACATCAAATAGAAGGTAAACCAGATGATTTTGATGATTTTATTGCAACTAAGAAATGTTCAAATCTACAGACTACTCCTAATAAGACAGTAAAATGGAATTGGCACAGCCGAAGGTGTGCTGTCCCCTTGTCATCGGCTCCTATGACACCACCAATTGCTTCTCTCCGCGATAAGCTTCATGGCCGACAGACTAGCTCAACTTCCTGGGCTCCATGTCTTAGTATTTATAGGATTGAATTACTTGGCCACCAAGTCGAGTTGAGCGGTCAAATCTTCATCAATGCAGCGTTCTTTGATTTTCGTCGAAATTTATTTGATTGACGCTGCCTTGATTACTTGATTGATTCTTGATTATTTCCTTGTTGGCGTATCTTTCCCAAGCGTATTTTTATTTTTAATTCGGGCCTTTTTGCGCTGCTGATCATCGCTTGGGTTGATTTTCGCGGTATAGTGATAACTAAGATTTATGCTAAAAACATGAAACTACGCTGTCGATGCTCAATTATCAATGCATGTTGACTTTTTAAGTTATTTCATTGTATTTCTTCTAGTAATGCTTGCTTTCCCCCTTTAATTCTAGAATAATGATAACTAAGACAACCTAAAATATGCTCTATTTGAGAGCTATCAATAATATATATATATATATATTCATATTTTTCATTTACTGCAATATCTTAGTGGATACTGTGCATGAGCATAAATCCTTTGTTTGATCCAGAACTTAAGCGAAATCTTCATAGGAGACAATGTGTACAGAGAAAGAGAAATCAAAGGAGGATGGACCTAGTAGTGCAAAATCACCCAGGAGTGATTGATCCACCAGCAGTCGCAGCAGGTGCGGAAGCGAGAGCAAATGCAAATAACAATGTTAATCTACCCCCAGCCTAGGGAGTAACTGAAAGGGATCGAGCCATGAGGACGCCAACAGAATTATTCAATCATGTAGCATATCCAGCTATGGTTAGACCTAATGGTGAGGGTAGGTGCCCTATTCTGACTAATAACATGTATAACATGCTTAGAGTAAATGAGGCTTTTGGTGGGTTGCCCACGGAAGATCCGCATCAACATTTGCGTACCTTCCTAGCCATTAGCGATGCTAATCAGGAAGTTGGTATCTCCTTAGAAGATACTCGACTATTTCTGTTTCCCTATTTGTTAAAAGACAAGGCCAGGCATTGTATAAATACTCTGCCATGGGATTACACTTGGGCACAAGTGGTTGAATGTTTTTTATCTAAATATTTCTCTTCTTCAAGAAGTATGAATTCTAGGCTTGAGATCACTAGTTTTAGACAAGAGGACGATGAAACCATAGGAGGTGCATGAGAACGGTACAAAGATCTTATAGCAAACTGTTCGTACCATGGGCTTTCTTATACCCTTCAAATAAAGCACTTTTATAATGGGTTGTCATATCGGGACAAAGCTATCCTCAATGCAACTGTAGGAGGATGTTTAATGGAGAAAACGTACAATGAAGCTCATAAGATTATTGAAACAACTTAAAAAACTATTGGGCCTTAGCTGAGTCAAGGACGAAACCAAGATAACACGCCCGATAAATTTGATCTAAGTGCGATGACTACTATGCAAGCACAGTTTGGTGTGCTCACCAACTCCATAAAGAATATGCGAATGACTGTGCCACAGAAGGTTCAGAGCGCATCGGTGGTTGAGCAATCAACTTCCGCATGCTATATACTCTGTAGAGATGATCATACACTTGATCTAGCGAAAACCCAGAGTCAGCCATGTACATCAGAAATTCGCGACCTCAAAACAACCCTTATTCAAACACATACAATGCTAGATGGAGGCAACACCCAAATTTCTCATGGAGAGGAAATGCTAACCAAGCTGGACAACAACGCATGTCGCAGCAATCTGGATTTGGAAACCACGAACATCAAGCGCATCAAACAGATCTATCGCTAAAAAATTACATGGTGAAGAACGATGCAATGATGATGGATCATCAAACCTTGCTGAAGGCACAACAAGCAACTCTTCGAGCTTTGAAACTACAACTAGGCCAGATTGCTGTAGATTTAAAGAACAAACCGCTAGGACAACTATCGTAGGATACAGAGGCTCTAGACGGAATGGAAAGAAGCAAGTTAATGTGATTGAATTAAGGAGTGGGAAACCTTTGATGGACAGCAAGGAGATTATGAAATATCAAGGAACCTTGCCCACCTTAGAACCATCACTAAAGAAATAACCAGTAAAGAGGATGGATGAAGAACCGATGAAGACAAGCAAAACGACGAACGTAGCCAAACCACTGCCTATTTACTAGCCACCTCCACCGCCATATCCACAGAGACTCAGAAGGAGGAGAAACGAATCATAATTTGAGAAGTTCATGGACATCTTGAAGCAACTGCACATTAACATTCCTTTAGTTGATGCATTGAGACAAATGCCCAACTACATGAAATTTCTTAAGGACGCAATTAGTTAAAATATAAATTCGAGAAATTCAAGGTAGTGGCATTAAACGAGGAATGCAGTGTGATTGTCGAGAACAAAATCCCTATGAAAGAAGTCGATCCTGACCAATTCACCATTCTAGTTAAGATTGTTAACCACGACATTGGGCGCGCACTCTATGATTTGGGCGCCAACATCAACCTTATGCCTCTATCAATCTACAAAAAGTTTGAGATAGGTGCGACTAGACCCACGACTGTCACAATTCAACTTGCTGACAGGTCGATCACTCGTCATGTTGGAAAATTTAAAGACATTCTTGTTCAAGTTGATAAGTTCATCTTTCCAGTGGATTTCATCATTCTTGATTACAAAGTCGATTTGGAAGCTTTAATCATTTTAGGAAGACCCTTTCTAAAGATGGGAGGAACACTAGTAGATGTGTACGAAGGCACGATTACATTACGGATGAACGATCAGAAGATCTAGTTTAACATATTGGACTCAATGAAGCAGACTGATGAGGAAAGAAATTACAATGTTAATTAGATCGAAGTGATCCTAGACGAAGCAGTCAAAAGCGAGCAAAAGAAAAGGATGTAGAGCATTGAAGAGCACGCTAGGGAAAAAGAGAAAATTCAAAGTGATGCATGGGAGGATTGAGTGTTCGAAAAAGTGCATTATTACGAGGCGCTGGATGTTGCAACGAGAGATCACTCCCCTCAGCGCCCCTCAATTGAAGAACCTCCAGTTTTAGAGCTAAAATCTCTCCCTTCGCATTTGAAGTACGCTTATCTGGGAGAAAATGAGACCTTTCCAATCGTGACATCATCTCAACTGACATTAGAGCACGAGTAACTTCTTTTCGAGTTACTTAAGCAACACACAAAGGCAATTGGATGGACCTTAGTGGACATAAAAAGCATTAGTTCCACGTTTTGTATGCACGAAATCATTCTAGAGGAAGATGCCAAGAATTCAGTGGAACATCAGAGACGACTGAACCCCGCCATGAAGGAAGTAGTGAAAAAGGAAATCATAAAATAGTTAGATGAGGGGGTAATCTACCCTATATCAAACAGCTAATAGGTTTGTCCTATTCAATGTGTGCCAAAGTAAGGAGGCACTACCGTCATACGTAACAAGAAAAATGAGCAAATTCCAATAAGAACAGTGACGGGATGGTGAGTGTGCATGGATTACAGGAGGTTGAACAAAGCAACCAAGAAGGACCAAT
The DNA here is from genome assembly GCA_037833695.1 of Sechiopsis laciniata. Lineage (NCBI taxonomy): Eukaryota > Viridiplantae > Streptophyta > Magnoliopsida > Cucurbitales > Cucurbitaceae > Sechiopsis > Sechiopsis laciniata. The sequence continues at coordinate 4,186 of JBBMKA010002776.1, read as the reverse complement.
TCCCATTTCCTTACATAGATCAAATGTTGGATCGTATCCCAGGAAATGACTATTACTATTTCTAGATGGATATTCATGGTATAATCAGATTACCACTGACCCCAAGGATTAGGAGAAAACCATGTTCACATGCCTCTATGGAATATTTGCATTCAAAAGAATGCCCTTCGGGATCTACAATGCCTCAGCAACCTTTCAGAGGTGCATGATGTCAATTTTTTCTGATATGTTAGAAGATATCATGGAAGTTTTTATGGATGACTTCAAGGTGTTTGGAAACAGTTTTCCCAATTGCTTAGCAGATTTGGAGAAAGTGTTGACACGTTGTGAAGAAACTCATCTTGTGCTTAACTGGGAGAAATGCCATTTCATGGTTAGCGAAGGAATTGTCTTAGGACATAAAATTTCAAAAGCTGAAATAAAGGTTGATCAAGCAAAGATTGAAGCTATAGAAAAGTTGGAACCTCCTAAGAACGTGAAAGGAGTGCGCAGTTTCTTAGGCCACGCCAGTTTCTATAGACGATTCATTAAGGATTTTTCAAAAATTGCGAAGCAAATGTGCAAGCTGCTAGAAGCTGAAAGACCTTTCAATTTTAACCAACGCAGCCTGCACGCTTTTGAGCAGCTAAAGAAGGCTCTAACTACTGCTCTAATTATGATATCCTCCAACTGGAAGAAACCTTTCGAGCTCATGTGCGATGCCAGCGACTATGCGATAAGAGCTATCCTTGGACAAAAGGGAGAGAAACTGACCCATCATATCTACTATGCCAGTAGAACCCTGAATGATGTGCAGCTCAATTATACAACTACAGAGAAGGAACTTCTAGCAGTAATCTATGCGTTAGAAAATTTTGCTCTTATTTGGTAGGCTCAAAAGTGATTGTTTTCACTGATCATTCGGCAATAAAGTATCTTATGACTAAAGTGAATGCCATGCCAAGATTGATCAGATGGATCTTGCTCTTGCAAGAAATCGACATTGAGATCGCATATAAAAAGAGCTGTGAAAACGTCGTAGTAGATCATCTATCTAAACTAGAAGGTAGATGAGTCAATACAACAATGCTCAATATATTCGAGAAATTTCCCGACGAGCAGCTATTTGTAATCAAGCTTATCGAAAAAAAACTACCCCGTGGTTTGTAGACATTGCCAATTATTTAGCAAGTTATGTTATCCTAGAAGACTTAAACATGTAACAACTTAAGCGGTTCTTTCAAGAATCTCGCTTCTACTTCTGGGATGAACCATTTTTATATATGCAATGTGTTGATGGGATAATACGTCAATGCGTAGAAGAAAATGAGATGAATGCAATACTAGAATCATGCCACGCATCGCCTTATGGAGGACATTTTGGAAGAATGCGCATTGTGGCAAAAAAATTTCAGTCCGGTTATTTCTGGCCAAGCATATTCAAAGACGCTCATCATTTCGCAAAGACATGCGATAAATGCCAAAGGAAGAGAAACATAGGAAAAAGAGATGAAATGCCATTGACCTCGATATGTCTGGGGAATCAATTTCATGGGACCATTTCCCCTTCGCGAGGAAATTTTTATATCCTGATCGCGGTTGACTATGTGTCAAAATGGGTAAAAGCTATTGCCACACCTTTTAACGATGCTAAAACAGTTATAAAATTCCTTTAGAGGAATATTTTTACAAGGTTTGGTACCCGGCGATCATTCATAAGTGATGAGGGAACACATTTCATAAACAAGGCGATGTCTCATATGCTACAAAAGTACAACATCAAGCATCACATTGCGACTCCTTATCATCTGCAGACCAATGGCCAAGCTGAAATATCTAATCGGGAGATCAAAAGTATCATAGAGAAGGTTGTTGGACCTAATAGAAAGGACTGGTCTTCGCGATTGGATGATTCACTTTGGACTTATCGCACCGCCTTCAAAATGCCGTGGAATACGTCTCCTTATAGGATTGTGTATGGGAAAGCTTACCATCTGCCAATCAAATTAGAACACAAGGCTTTCTGGGCAATTAAGAAGTTAAATCTTGATCTCTAGAAAGTAAATTTTGTTAGGATGCTGCAATTACTCGATCAAGAAGAGCATAGGTACTTTTCCTATAAAAATGCAAAATAATACAAGGAAAAGACAAAGAGATGGCATGATCGTAAGCTGACATCTCGAATCTTCAAGGTAGGTTAGCAAGTTTTGTTTTTTAACTCTCGACTTCGTTTGTTTCCATGTAAGCTCAGATCGAAGTGGTCTGGACCATTTTGCATTACACAGGTAAAACCAGGAGGAGCAATCTGGATTAAGAACGAAGCAAGTGGGAACGAATTTGTAGTCACCGGGCACAAATTGAAGCACTATTGAAATGAGGATGTTTAGTGCCGAATATCTTCATTGGCATTGACTAAGTAATAAGCGCGCAAGTATGCGTATGGAATCAGAGCGTATCGGTAAAATTTAAATTTTGCTCCATGCATGCTATTTTAAATATTTCCTATCCACTTATTCGAGAAGTATTTGAATTTATAGCTTATTTCTTTAATTTAGTTATTTTCTTTATTTTGTTATGCAATTTAGTTGTTTATCTCTATAAATCTCTAATTACATTCGGTTGAGATTCCATAAGAATTGGGTGAACGGGCGAACGTACTTAAGATCAATGCACGTGCGACTGACCACAATCATTTTGATCATTAAATTACGATCAGATATCGAGTAGTCGGATTACAGGATCGCAAATCTAACGGTACATATCAAGTGCATGGCCACCGAATCCAATCGTTACGCTGATACATTACAATGCTTGCCGCCGTAATCATACCTTTCAACGTTAAATACTCGCAAGCCATTTCTCCGTAACCCTATTGCCATTTCAAATCTCTTCATCCTTACCACAAAAAATTCAACCCCAAAGAATTCACTATGGTGTGGAGACTTGGCACGAAATACCAAAGATGGTGGTACCTAAGAATCGAAGATGAAGGAGAAAATGACCCTACTCGAGTTCCCAAGCTAGTCAACGCTGCACCTGCACCTATGGGCAATGAAGCTGAACAGTCGCAAGCGGGAAGACGAAGGCGCAGGAGAACAACTGTTTCACCTGTAAGGTCGGCAAAGCACGAGGAAGTTAAAGAATCCTCAGAGAGACTTGGAGAAGAAAGGGCAATCACTTGAGTACTACGTCCAGTAGTAAGAAGTGATAATCCTAAACCTTTTGGGTATTTCGAAGGATTGATGCCTATAATAAAGGGAAGAGATTTGGAAGAGTTTGAGATAAAGATGGAAGAGTTCCATCAAGAGTAAGAAGCTGAGCGGAGAAGGAATATAAGTGTAGCACCTCTAGACCTGTTGAAGGTGTCACAGTTCGAGTAGAAAAAGAAGAGACATCGGGAAGGAAAAGAACTGATGGTGGAAGAGTCGGGTGGATGCAGAGGAGAAATACCAGCACCGGAGGACCTGTTTCAACGCCGAATCAGAGACGAAGGTGATGTAGGCTCTTTTGAGCCTAAAAAGACAAGGTTGACACTCTTAAGAAGAGAGCCAGATGAAGTGGAAAAGATCATTCGGCGCTTAATGGTCGAATTCGTAGTAGCACCTGTGAATTTAGCAGCAAACGCGGGCCTTTCCATGCATGCCCATGTGTCGACTCGCCCACCGAAGAAAAGGAAGAAGAGCACGCATGAAAAGCTGGTGCGATGCCTTTGGTTGCTCACAAAAAATTTAGACGCATTTATGGCGTATCTTAAAAATCGCAACAGTACGTTATTCGACGCACAGGCCCTCTTAAACCCGCGCATCCACAAGCCCATCTTCCCACAGTTCCAGGACATTGTTTCATCCACCGACTTCGATGTTCTGACTCAGAAGAAGATGAATAAAGGAAATTTCTGTCTCTACCGCATTTACTTTCTCTTCTTTATGTAGATATCATGAAATTAATATAATTTGTCTTTCATTTTATTCCCTACTTAAATTAATTACTTTGACCAATTGTAAGAACCGGACTCTAAAATAGGCCTAATCCTGATTTTTTCTTAGCATGCATGAATTTAAACCAGTCCGAAAAGTGGTCATAAACCAGTAAGACTGTAAGGACCCGACCCGAAAAGTGGTCATAAACCAGTCCTTACTCAGCATGCATGGGAGTAAAACAGATAAAATGAAAACATGCAAGACAAGTTACTGAATAACCTCAAAAC
>JBBMKA010002765.1:0-12381 GCA_037833695.1 Sechiopsis laciniata | reverse complement strand
TAATTAAATATATAAGCCACAATCCAAAACTTGAAATAGCCAAGCCTTTAAACAAAGAATAAATATGCATGTGCATATATTTTAAACCACCACGTTAAGTTAAAACACCTTTAGTTTAAGAAGAATTCTTGAGATAATAGAGAAAAAGGATTGACCAAAAAAATATAGAATTTAACCTTTAAAAGAAAAGGTATTTTTACCAAGTTCAAATAAATTTATAATTTAACTCATATAATCCAATACTTAAAAAAATAAATAAATAAATAACTAGGGTGTTACAGCCTAAGAATCCAAAACTCAATTGCACATTAATTGAGAGGCTTAAATGTTGGACAAAATGGTAGATAAGCTTTAAATAAACCTAATTAACTCTTCTAAAATGTCACTTGCAATTATGAGCATGGTTAGCAAGTTTTGAAATAAAAAAGTTCCAAAATATGAAATCTGGAAATTTCATTATGTAAAATTCTGCATTATAATTTCTAAGACTCTAGGAATCTTCTTCTTCTTGCTTCTTGTAACATCCCCTTCACGAGAATACAATAACTTGATGGTTGGATTCGTAGCAGTAAGTAGTTTATTTTTTTCATCGATAAATGAGCAAACACGATATCTTTGAAATTGCAATCATTCAATTGAATGTCAAACATCAAAAAATTAGAAAGTTTTAAAATAAATAAAATAAAAGGAGAGTTTTTTTTTTTTTTTTTAGTTCAACAACAATAGAGGATTAAATGATTCAAATTCATGACCATCTAATTTATGGGTCATGTTCAAATATGTGAGTTATTGTTATTATTGGCCGAAAATAAAGAGTGTTCATACTTTTTCAAAAATAATAAAAGAAAAAGAGTTTGAAATAAAAATAAAATATTATATAATGAAAAATAAGTTAATGACAATAATATATATATATATATATATATATATATATATATATATCATCCAAGGAATTTAAAATAAAATTAATTATCATTTAATGTATGCTTAATGAACCTAAGGATCATGCTACTCTAATTGTCGTTGAATTTTGTTTTTTTTTTTTTTTTTTGTAAAAAGAAATGGTTTAAAAGATTCTAAATATGACTTTGACCAAACATGAATTTCATTGGTGTTACAAAGCATAAATCATTTATATAAAAAAACACACACATATACACACATATACATACATATATACATATATATATATATATATATATATATATATCGAATGGGTCAATAGAACTGCCTTCTATGTAAGGTTTGTTGGTCCCCTCTCCATATATATATGTGTGTGTGTGTGTGTGTCATGACCTAAAGTTAGGTTTAAAATAAAGTAGTATGTGACTCAAATTGAAGTAAAAAATTGAAAGAGTAAAGACTCAACAAAGTATTTTATACATAGAAAATTAATGTGGAAACTTTAACTAAAACTAAATTTATAACTAGAGATGTGCATTTTCCGTGCACGAGCCCACCCCGACGGGGAATAAGGGAGGATTGAGGAGGAAAATTTTCGAGCAAGCTAAACACGATGGAAAATATATTCTTCATCCATGTTTTCCATATTCCCCTTTACATTTCTTTTATATTTTACTTTTAAAAGTTGTTAACTTTTTCTTTTTTACCAATTTAATCTTTATATATAATTTTTTGTTTGTAAAAATATTTATTTAAATGTATATTTTCTTTTATAATTAACTATCTAATTGAAAATGATTTATATTTCCATAAAAAAATCAACTATTTAAAAATATTATTAAAAATATACTCTCATAATTTAAGATTATAAAAAGAGAAAAAAAAAATTAAACATGGAAAAAATCCTGCAAAGATCCCTACATATTCGAAATTTCCACTCCAATCCCCACAAAAAAAAAAATAATTTTGGTAATGGAATGGAGAAGTTATTCTCTGACCCTACCACTCCATGAATATCTTTATTTATAAAAATGGAATGAAATGTTAAAAATAATAATATAATGTATTTGTTGATGGCCAATTAAAACAAAATTTTGCATCATACAATATTCGAATTGAAATAATTCATACCGACATCTTTGAGAAATATTTCCTTTTTTAATATTCTTATTCTCGTTCGGCTCGATTTTTTTATGATATTATTGTATTAAAAATCGAAACCGACAGAAATTAGTCGGTTTTTATTATTTCCAAAGCGAAATCCATAATAAAATTCAATTTTGGCTTCAAACGGTGCCGATTTCAATTGGCTTTTGCAGTTTGAGCGATTTTTGCAGTTTGAGCCATTCCTTTCTTTTTTATTATTTATTTTTTTAATTTTCTATATGATTCATTTATAAAAAAAAATTAATATTTAAAATTATATAAAAATATTTTACACTTGTATGGTTTTTGTATAAATATTTTTATAAAATAAATTTATTTATATTTTTATATTTATATTGTTTTTGTATTAATATTTGTAACAATAAATTTTTATATATTAGTTATATAATTTACGTCTATCTCCATATTTTAAATAATAAATGATAGTTTCTTAATAAAATTACGCCTACAAAATATTTACAATTTAAATATATTTTAAATATTATTAAAATAGTTATTTTTAAAGTTATTAAATAAGTTTTAATATTTAGTTTTATAAGAAAATATAATATTATATCGGTAAGAGTTCAAGAACATATTATATATTATATTGAAATTTTAAATATATATTAATTTAGGTGCCTAAAGTTTACTTTAATATTTGAAAATAACTTCTTATTATATCTATAAATCTTAATTTTCGAAAAAACAATAAACATGATCGATTGTCTCGTGTGATAAAAAGTTGTGAGCTCAATTTATAATCATCACTATTAATTAATTTCACCTGAAATTCATTGATAATCAAATAATGTTGGTAAAAAATTTATTTCATAAAAATGGTCAATGTGCACTTGTATACATACACTCGTAAATATAAAAATAAATAAATAAATTGGCCCCAAACTTGGAAATTTAGATCCGGTGCATAATAGTTCTATTTAGAACGGTTCATTTACCTTGAAGTTTGAATGCAATCCGTACTGGCAGTTCGTGGAAATTTGGAGCATTTTACGTGGAAACAACACAACTGAATTGACGTGGGATATTGTCAAGTCCCAATATCCCATGTGAAGCCTACATGTGTGTTCGTTGTCATTTGCGCGTTTGATTTTTCTGCCCACCAATTTTTTTTTGTCCGTACTAATATATATAGCTAAGAGATGATGATTTTGAAAAAAATAATAATACTAATAAGGAGTTTTTGCATGTATATTAAAAATAAACAAAATAATTTCATGTATAGTACAATTTCCAAACTTATTCATTTGGAGCAGAAAAACCAAACAGGTTAAGTAAAATGACTAAAAGACCCACGAGTGTCAGCTCAATTTGCACTATTCAATCACTAAAAAATGATTGAAGTCTATCAGTTGAATTGATAGAAGTCTAAAGTCTATCAATTCAACTGATAGAAGTCTAAAGTCTATCAGTTGAACTGATAGATTCAACTGATAGACTTCAATCAGTTCAACTGATAGACTTCTATCAATTCAACTGATAGACTTCTATCGTTTATCCTTGAGAAAACCCCTGTTCGAAGCAATTTGATGCTTTAATTCCAATTTTTCAGTGACCCCAAGTCGCCAACCATCAGTTCTTCGAGTTAATTGATGAAATACAACTTTTGTTTTGTTTTTTTTAGTTTTTCCACTTTTTTTTATTGCAGTGGATAAACATTGGATTTGGGTATTTGTAGAGGAGCTGAGATTCTAGTTTGTGAGTTGAGACGAAAATCTGCTTGCTTCTGAGCTTGGAAACTTTAATGGAGGTTTATGGGTCGAAGGGTTTAGGGTTGGATTGAAGAACGAGTTTGTTTATGGGTCTGGCGCTCGATGATAGACGATTCAGAAGAGCTTGGACTTGGCAGCGGTGCCGCCTCTGTTGCAAAGCCAGGTTGAGAAGACAGCGACCATGGAATATTTTGCAGAGGAGGTGTTCTTGGAGGAGAGACTTTTTAGTAAGAAAGTTGGAGAGAAAAAGAGAAAGAGGGTTGAAGAGAAGAGGAGAGATTTTTTAGTAAGAAGGTTGGAGAGAAGAAGAAAAATAAGGTTGAAGAGAAGATAAAAGAATAGCTGGATCCTGCAAACAAATAAGGGTACAATAGGAATTTTTAAAGACAAAATATGTTATGAATGAATTATTTGAAAAAATGTGCTACAGTTATAATGAAAAACAAAAAATATGCTATGGAACACAAATTCCCTACTAATAATAATGATTTTGGAAATGTGAATATGACAGTCAAAAGTAAGTATAAAATGACATCAAATTAAAAAAAATTAAAAAAAAAAGTCAATTGACATAATGAATATAATAGAATGACAAGATTTGTGATTCGAGCTTCGGACATCTAATTATACTTAAAAATAAAATAATAAATAATAATAATATGACACCTAAATTGTTTTTATTTTGGTGTCAAATTTGAATTAGTTTAGGAGCTTTACTTTTATATGAATATATATATATATATATATTACAACCTTTTCTTTTCTTTTTTTTGAGAAATATTTTTAAACTGTTTAGATTGAAAGTGATACTGCCATCTTTCATTCATATAAATAATATTAAAATATAAGTGGATAAACTATAAAAAAAATTTAAATTAAAAAAAAAATAAGAATTTTAAAATTTGAGAGCTTACCAAGTATGTACCTATCAGTTTTCAAAAAAAAAAAAAAAAAAAAGTATGTACCTATCATAAAATATAATATTAAAATATGAGTAAGATTTACTTTTATATATAAAATAACTAAAATCAAGATCTTGAGCCACTATTATTGTTATTATTATTTTTATTTTATTTTATTTTATTTATCCTTATACATCCGGTCCATATCCTCTTCCAATTTTCATTTTTTTTCCGAAATTAGACTAATATTTAAAAATTGACTTTTCTACAGGTAGAAAACAAAACAATGCAATATAATATCGCAAAACCATCGTTGTTCATTACAAAAAGTGGAGTGAAATTAACAGAGACGATTATAAGTTTGAAAGTCGGAAATAAATATAACATCAATAAGGCAAGAGAAGCAGCCAAGTTCTTTCTCGGGCGGCTACTCAACTACTAATCAACAGTTTTGAATGTTATAATTCCACATTGCTATTTTTCATCTATAAAATGAAACCAAATGTACAAAAATTAAACAACATACTAAAAAATCGAAAATGTACGTGACAAGGCCTCTTTCTCTGTACAGAAACTCGCCGTCGTCGCTATCTTTGGCGGTGCCGGAGGGTCCGAACTCGGGAGTTTTGGTCATCGAAGACGGTGATGGAGGTGCGGAATCGAGATGGTGCTGCGGATTGTTTAAGATGAAGGAGTCTGTGAAGGAGCTACCATTTCCTCAGAACAAAATTCTGCGGCTTACTCATGCCGTTGATGCAGCGGATTTTCAGTATTCTGAATCTGTATACGCACTGATGATTCCTGTTCTTAATCAGCCTCCCTCTTCCAACCAATATTATATTATCAATTCTCACCACACCCGCAAAGGGTACATATACACACTTTTTTAGACTCCGTTTTATAACTATTTAGTTTTTTATTTGTAGTTTTTTAAATTTAAATTTATTTTTACTCAAATTTCTTTTAATGTGTTCATCTTTCTTAAGATGTATACATCATTTTGTTAAAAAAGTATGTCAATGCTAACCAAATTTCAAAAACAAAAGCAAAAACAAGCTTTTGAAAGTTATTGTTTTCTTCAAATTTTGGTTTAGTTTTTAAAAATATAGGTAAGTTATAGCTATCTAAGTAAAAAAAAAAACATATGATAAAGTAATTGTTGTAGGCTTAAATTTTAAAAACCAAAAATTAAAAAATAAAATAGATATCAAATGTGACCTAATTAATCTCAAACCAAGTTGTGATTTCAATTTCCTCATCTTTCTTTGCTGTACTAAAAAGAAAATCTCAAGGCCTTTGATATCCATTTGGTTGAAATATCTTCAACTATGTCAGCATTACCAATTCTTGATTTCGTTTTAGAAAATATGTTAGTCACAGTTTTATATTCTCTTATTGAGTTTAATTTTAAGTAATTCAGTCAAATGATGTGTATTAGGAATTTATGAAATATAGTTTTGTTTTTTAATCCAGTACTTTTATTTTTATCTCATAAATAAAACGATTTCACTCCTCAATTTTGCTAAATATGTTTTCAATTAGTTTGGTTTTGAGGTGGAACCTCCCATGCTATCTAATAATTTGGGTTCTTTATATCATGCTTTTAAATTTTTATTACCATTTTAGGATTCATGCATAACACATTTCATAGAAGAAAACATTCCATGTAAAATTTCCAATCTCCTAGAATGATTTCTACTACACTATATTTCAATCTAATGATTGACATATATTTCAATTTAATCGCGCAGGCTAGCATGCACAAGTTCAAAGGAAGAAGAGAACAAAAGCAGTGGTTGGTGCTACAGTGTACCGGATCCACCACCACAACTCTTTGACCCAAAAAATGCTTATCAACAATTCCAATTTAGCAATTACATATACTGTGGAGGACCCAACGGATTCGTGGCCAAGTCCATGGCTCCGGATGGGGTCCCTCCAGAGCGCCTGAGCCGCAAGGGCTTTAAAGCTTACACCCAACCTCTCGAGAATGTGTTCGAACCAACCGAAGCACTCGGTCTCAACTCCTCTCTACGAGCCCGCCTCCCAGAGCTCAAGTCTCCAAATGCATTGGCGGTTGGGAAGTGGTACTGCCCATTTGTTTTCATTCGAGAAGGAGAGGTTGGGTCTCAGATGACCAACTCGCCCTACTACCAAATGACTCTCCACCAGAATTGGGTTGAGATATTTGGATGCGAAGGCTTCGGCCAAAGCCAGAGTAGCGTGGATGTGGATGTGGATGTGGAGAGGGAAGTGGTTTCGGTTTTCGGCGAGATGGCCGAGAATAGAAATGTTGGTGATGGGTTTGTGTGGTTTGAGAGGGCAGGAGGGAGGGTTGGGTTGAGCATGGCAATTGTGGAGAGGGTGAAATGGGAGGAGGAGAGAGTTGGATTTGTATGGGCAGAAAAGGAAAAGAAAGTGAAGGTGAAGAGAAGAGAGGAGTTTAAAGGGGTGGGAAAGTGGAAGAGATTTGGGTGTTATGTGTTGGTTGAGAGATTTGTGCTTAAGAGAATGGATGGCACTTTGGTTCTTGCTTGGGAATTTAGGCACACTCATCAAGTTAGAATCAAATGGGAATGAGAGAGAAGCATTAGAGAGTTGAGAATGGATGTTGTTGTCAAGATATATATTCTTTTTAAGATCATGTTCTTGTGTTTTGAGTTGATGATGGTAAATAATTGTATTGGGTAGTTTTCTTGATAAAATAAAGATTTGTCTATGGTCATTCTAGATTTGTTATTTATGAAAGTATAATTCAATTGGTATAAATATATGTCATAAATAAGAAGGTATGAGTTCAAATATCTCACCACATTTATTATTGACAAAAACATTATTGTATTTGTGTATTCATGTTACAATTGGTAAATAAGTAGATTCTAGAGGTTGTGAATCTATATAAATAAAGTATAACCATAGTGTATAGTTCTTGAAAAAAAATTCTTAGATGATCAAGTAAATTTGTTTGGGTTTTGTTTTAAGTCACTCAAAATGTTACCATCCACATGTGAGGTTGATTTAATTTTTGCCAACCAAGCCAGTTCAATTAATGATTTGATCATGATGAGTTTTGACCTCTCTTTTATTAAAAATGGTTTTGACCTTTTCTTGCTCATTTTCATATTTCAAATATATTATATGCCATTTAACGACGTTGGTCCAATGAATTATATTTATTAGACATCAAGGTCAGCCGTCATCTAAGACCGTTGAACGACCTTAGCAAAGTCAAAAATGACTAAGCATTCCTTGGTGCCACTTTCTGGAAGATGATTGTACAAAAGAATCGAAAATCTGAGTAACTTGGACTAATCTAACCTAAACCGTAAAAGTTGGTTGGATTATAATTCTATTTGGATTGGATTGAATTATGATTTTCTAATTTTAATTAAGTTGGATTGGGTTGAGTTATAATTTTTCTAATTTTCGTTGGGTTGAATTGGTATTTGTTTGACAAATTTTTTTGTTTTTTCAACCCAACCCAACCAAAATTAAGAAATAATTTATACATATACATATATGCATGTGAGAGAAAAGAGAAATGAATTGATAAGATATGATAAATAACATGTACTAATAAAACACGTAATTTAGGTCCAAGTTATCATCCATCTTTTATCCTATTGTTTATATATTATTCATATTTCTTAAATATTTAAGAAATATGAATAAAGTTGTTTTATAGAAGAAATAGAAGATTAACCAAATTCGAGAACTCAACCCAAAAAAACATAGACAGTTTGGATTGGGTTGATTGCTCTAATACCAAAAGTATGACTAGTTCGGAGGATTTTTTTGCTCTAAACGTTAGGAGGGTTGAGAAATATGGATGCTCTTGTCAAGATACTATTTTTTTTAATATATATATATCATGTTCTTGTGTTTTGAGTTGATGATGGTAAATAATTGTATTGGGTAGATTTCGTGATAAAATAAGGGAGTGTTTATTTACCATATTTAGGGAGTATTTAGTTTAAAGGAGGTTTCATTATTTATATAAATAAATAATGAAACCTCGTTTGGATGACAAGTTGTGGAAGGTTTAGTAGAGAAATTATAATAAGAGCTCGTTTGGTTGGACTTGTTTTTAGAAAGTTTAAAATAAGAACTCGTTTGGATGTTTATAGTAGAGTTCTAGGAGAGTTTTGTTATTTATGAATGATTTGACATTTATGAATTTTTTTAATAAAAATAATTTCTTTTATTTGTTTATTATTTCAAATCTCAAATATTATATTTATATTCATAACTTTCTTGACTAATATTATTTCATTATTTTTCTTTTTAATTTAGTATTCACCATAATATTTTTTTATGATATGAATTTTATTTTAAATTTTAAATAATCACATAAAAAATTTTCAAATTAACTAGTTTGATGATAATTAGTGGATTAATGATAAATTAATGATATTATGTTAAATGAATACAAATAAATAAAAGTTTAGAAACAAAATAAAATGAACTATGAAATTACAGCTAATTTCAAATTACGAAACATATTTTAAAAATATGATATTATGTGATGGACAATAAATTCTAATTAATTAGTTCAAACTTAATGATATTAAGTTTACAAAAAAATCTAATAAAAATGTTTTTTAAAATAAAATGATTAGGAAACTAAATTAAATTACAAAATTTATTTGTGAAATATGAAATTGAATATAAAGTTATAGTTGATTTTTAAATTTCAAAAAGTACTTTTTAAAAATACTTTATTAGGTAGATGAAAACAATTTTTAATTAATTAGTTGAAAACAAAATATTAGTTAGATAAAAAAAATATAAATAAAATAATAAACAAAAAATAAAATTAATTATAAAAATATTACTACTTTAAAATTACAAAACATATTTGTAACAACCCGACTTTCTAAAATACTCTAATGGAGAGTTACGGGCGCATGCATTTAAAAATCCTAAAAATAAATTTAATAAACAGTACTTGCAACTTCCAACGAAACCTCGTAAAATCATAAAACATAACTGATAGTTCGAAAACATATAAAACATGGTTTGAGATCCCGATAGTTCAAAACAAAATACATTTCGACAGAGTTTAAAACATAAAGTTCGACACAAAATAAAAATAATGCGGAATGGAAAATGACGACACCGTGTCCATGATCGATGCAGCTCCCAGCCTAACCACCATGGGATGGATCGGTACCTGAAAATGTAAAGGGTGAGTATATCGAAATATACCTAGTAAAGAGCCCCACCATAGGGTTAAGCATGCAAACAGAAACAAGTTAAAAGATACGACAACTGAAGCTAACTGCTCGTACATGCGTGCCCGGCCCCTGGGCCGGTCACGAGCAAACAATGTCAAACGACGAAGTATAAGCCGTGGGCAAGAATATAGCTAAATGTCGAGCAATCATCTAACCACTATCAAGAGAGGACCACGAGTGAGGAAAACACACAAGTTTCCTAAACCTCGGGTCGGGACACGTCCTATACCATGTCCGTAGAAACATACACGATGTCTCGGGGTAGCCTGACCTACGTCAGGGACCTGCCAAATTGCATCAGCGGAGACATACACGAATGCCTTAGGGTAGCTTGACCTATTAGGGACCCACCACGCTTCGCTATGTAACTCTTATAGCATAGCAACAGAGACATACACGAATGTCTTAGGGTAGCCTGACCTACATCAGGGACCCACCACGCTTTCATTGCGCAACTCTGATAGCGTATCCACATGGCATACACAGATGCTAAAAAAATCACCCGACCCTGTCGAGAAAGACCACGAGTGAGGGAACCACACAGGATCCCTAAACCTCGGGTCAGGACACGTCTCATACCATGTCCGCAGAGACATACACAAATGTCTCGGGGTAGCCTGACCATTTGTCAGGGACCCACCACGAGTAACACATAGGATTCCTAAACCTCGGGTCAAGAGAACGACACACAAGTCGTGTCAGCAAGGGCATACTCGAATGCCAATAATGTCACCTGACCTTGTCAGGAAAAGCCACGAGTGAGGAAAACTGTAGGGTCCCTAAACCTCGAGTTAGGGGCGCCATATGCTAACCTAGCATGTGGGAGGACTTACCTGCCTGCAGACAACATACCCAAAATGCATGCAAGCTCACCGACAAGCATTCATTCGCGCCTTGGCCTCTTCTAGTAGTGTCAGGGCAAGCAAGGCATGACCTACTCCCCATCTCACGTATTGGCCGAGTAAACTAGTGAAACCATGCACACAACATATGAGATTCCACGAGTATAACATAGAGATATAATAGCACTAGAGTCACACGAGATCTAGCCTAGCCTAGGCGAGTGCAGCCACCCACCTGAGGGTTGGTGCAACCCGCAACGCGCGCTCAATAACCAAGGAACTCGTTGTTCTGCACATAATGTGACATATGGATGAGATCCGACCCCTTGGTCGGATGTAAGAGTCAACCTGTAGGTTAGTGCAGCCTAACCATGTACCTCGAAGTAAATAGGATCCACATCCTCGCTCGATTCCTGAGGGCCACTAGCAATCACATCAATAACACGATATTGATCACACAACACAAGTTCTAACAGGGGTAAGCTAGCTGCTCCTTTTAGTGGTTAACGCGATAACCGAGCCTAGTTATTCTAACGCTGAATATAAACAGTCCAAACTAGGTATCACGATAACCGATTGCTACGAACAAACCCCTAGGCGATAAAACAGAGAAATCGAGCATATAATCATTGTAGCACGTATACAGTCATGTATAAATGGAACAACCAACAACGAAACATGCATAATTCCAATCATGAGTTACCTAACACGCTAGGGCATTTCGGTCACAAGCACTACATGCATTAACCTAGGCAACTCAATCATTCGATCAGTCAAACATATAAACAATCCATCAAGTATGCAAGTGAAAGGTACGGTTCAGGGAATGATGATGTGATGGGTTGCGATTCCGGTGCTAATATAATATTCCTTAATTAATTCAAAGTCAACTTAAGCTAAGTGTAACTCAGAATCGCTTACGAACAAGTATACGAGGTCGGGAATTGCAGCAAGTAATAAGTATATAATTTTATCGATCCAACAGAGATTGATGTCTAGAGCTAACGCTATTAAGTTAGAGTCATGCATAAAAGTAAAGTATGTGTGTTTAAGTTGTTGTGGTTTGGTTGAAATGCAATCATGTAAACAAATAAGATGCTGAAATTAAATTTGATGCAATGAGTGATGCTAAACTAACAATCCTAGAGCATTCTAAGAGCGCAGACTAATCAACGAGAGTATTGCTTCCCTAACAAATAAGTACTCCCGCACTCAATGATCTATGGCAGAACCAGCTTCCGCTATGAACTCCATACTTGGCAACAAGGCATCACAAGCATTAGTGAAGTTATTCCTAACACTCTAACTAGTGAACAGACGTTCACACAACCTAATGTAGCATACTGGGTCAACATACGGTTCCTTCTTCCGATCTCACCACAAGGTATATGCATGGGTAGCTAAGCGACGCATATATATAAAGATTAACATGCAGCAGTGTAAAACTCAATGACCTACGCTCCTAGCTTACTTCTATTTATGAATAGTAAACATAAACTCCTACATCGCAGCTATAGAGATAACCATAAATAGAAGGTAAGCCAGATGATTTTATTGCAACTAAGAAATGTTCAAATCTATAGACTAATCCTAATAAAACAGTAAAATGGAATTGACA
>JBBMKA010002733.1:0-12383 GCA_037833695.1 Sechiopsis laciniata | reverse complement strand
ATTTTTATATACATTTCGGTTCGGTTCGGTTTTTATTGGTTTTTTAAAATGAAAACCGAACCGAACCGATATTTTTCAGTTTTTTCAAAATCCAAACCAATGTGTCCAAATTTGTGCTAAAAACCGAACCAATCCATTGGATCGGTTCGGTTCGGTTCGGTTTTTCGGTTTTTCGTTGCACCCCTAGTATTCATCTCCCTCATAACTATTATTCCTACCCTCCATAACCACTTTTCACCCAAAAGCTTAAGTGATGGGTTGGGGTAAATTTAATATCAACTAACACTCCTCTCACTTATGAGTTTAGAAATTTGATAAATGCCTTACAAGTGGAATTCAATTTTAAATAGGAGTAAACGACTTGGTAAGCATTTGAACTTAGGATATCCTGTTATAATATCATGTTGAATTATGGTTGGTATATATGAAAAAACGGGAGTAATGTGGAGTGACTCCATTCCTGTGTGCTGTAGAGTTAGTTATCCCTTATCATCCCTGGTATTCCTCGATACCACAGAGGCAATGGTATATAATATAATAAGTTTTTCTACTCAACTTCGTTCTATTGATTTTCTATCTTTTCCATCCCACGATTCAATCTATTATTCAGTAAATACATGTATATTTTTTTGAATCGCTAAATTTTCCTCGATTCTTTGTCTCTTGCCCTAAGCTTTCCTCAATTTAGCTTCCGCTATTATAAGCAAAGGAAGCAAGCACTCATTGCTTTGACAATTGCCCTATGAAGACTCGCTTTCGCTACGGGAGAGACATGCCAGCCCGACTTAGACAACTAATGACTTCTCCGACGCGAGCTCCTACTCCTACTCGTCTTAGAAGTAGAAATCAGCTTTGAATAAGAGGATAAACCCCATAAGCAATAGCAGCACTCGTCACTAGCTGCTTCTCTGTCTTTGACGGACCTGGCTTGCTTACTTCATTTTACGATAATCCTAATTATATCAACCAACCTCCATAATCACTATTCATTCCATAATCAATATTTTGTTCGCCATAATCATTCACTACATCCCAAAATAGGTAATGGTTTCCCTTATAATCATTCTCTCCATCCCAAATATAGATAATAGTTCTCCGTAATCATTCCTTATACTCCAAACACATATAATCATTCTCCTGAGTTACCATTCCCCAATACTCATTCCATTCCCCTTGTCCTAAAGTATATGCTGAACCCTCTTGATTTAGTTTCAATCACATCCAACCAAAGAACAGCCCTGCAATACAAAGCAGTGATTTTTCCAACCTAAGAATTTATAGCACAACAATTAAAACTAATTCACTAAAACAATAAGGGAACCCCTCCAATAAGAAACTGCAAATCACTCAAACTCACACAAAGGCACAATCTCAACCAATGGCAGCTCCTCTTCTTCAAAGTTCCAAACAGATGGAATAAGAGACAACCCAACATTTCAATCTAAAAACACACAACTCCCAATAAAAACATCAGCCTTGATTGATCCAATAGTAAGAAAAAGAACACACACACACACAAAGATGAGTAGATCATTCAATCACCTGAAGCAGAGGAAAAGGCAAAGTGACCCATTTGAAGCATTGAAAGAGAAAGGTCCATGAGCACCCTACACATGCACCCATTGCTAAAAAAAGAGTGAAAACTGAATAGGGTAAAAGGGTTTGAAGCTTGTGAATAGACAATGGTGCCCCCAAAAGTTAGGTTTCTGATTTGCAAAGCCAAGAGCAACAGTTTTTGGAAAGCATGGGATTTCATTTTTCGAAAGCTCAATGATCGTGAAATCAGAAATGTTCAGTCTAATTCAAGATGAACCCAAAATGGAAGTTTCAAAAGTCATCATTTTTCTTCTTTTTTGGACATAATCTCTTGCAATCTTTCTAGGTGGGCTTGTGGGATCACAACTCATTGCCCAAGCCCATGTGCTTTCATGTTGGATTTTCTTCAAAATCAAGTCAGAAAATGTAAACATGCCTAAGAGAATATTATTATGATTATCATTATTTATATCCCTGAATTTCTCAATCAGCTTATGTGCACTATGACTATTTTTACAACTTATGACTCTACAATATTTGAATGTTAAGAAAATTTATAAAAAAATTATTTGTTAAGTAGGTGATCATCCTAGATTGAACTATTAATCTTTAAGATCCTTCGGGCACTAAAATGTAAACACGTCCAACAAAATTTTATTTTTTAAAATAGTAGGCACTTGTTGGACCAACCACATAGTTTATGTCTTGTTTAGAACCTTTAGTATGATGGTTTGGATCAACTTATGAGGACTTCGACTATTTTTATGGAACAATTGTTTGGCCCTAGGGTAGGAGATTCGAGTTTATTGTACAAGATGTTACAAAAGTTATATTCTTGTTAGCTTTGACCCAGAAACATTTGGTGTTGTAAGAAAATTCGTAGAAATTTCCTTTTTTTAATTCAACAATATTTGGGGAGGGAGATTTGAACCTATATTCTCATAATTATAGGTCATAAATGATGTTGTTGGAGCTATGCTTCTTTTGGCCTAAATAAATTCATTTTTAGATTGACGATCATCATAAATTAAACTAATAATTTTTTAGTTTCTCAAGGTCTTCTTGACTATTAGATCAATCTATAATAGTCATTGTTGAAAAATGTTGTTAAACTCAAATATATATAGTTAAAATAGGCTTAAATTAGCATGGTTGCAAATAAAACATAGTTAAAATTAGGCTAAATTAGCATGGTTGCAAACATTATGTTTTATTTGCAATTCAAAATAGTATTATAAATAATAAGTATTAATTGACTATGGTTAGAGTATAATTAAAGTTACAAGGTACTACTGATGATTCAAGATCAATGATCACATGAGATTCTATATATAATGTTGTTCAAGAATGTAAATCAGAATTGTACTTTCTTTTCTTTCTTCTTCTTTTTTATTTTTTTGTTTTGAGAAAAATCAGAATTGTACTTAAAAAATGAATAAAAACAAAAGAATTCACATCAAATTTTTGTATTCACTTTTGGATCAATCATTTTAATTATCGTTAATGATGATTAAAGTATAAAGTTTCCATAATTATATTATTCATATCTCCATTTGGAGGATTGGTTTTATGATATTTTATATTGGGATGATCATTAATGGTCTTTTTTCCTTATGATTTTTGTTATTTTTGTTTGATAGATTGCAAATGAAGGTACCTCTTGCTCTCTCTCATATTCAAATTTAGAATTCTAAATGCTTTTGTTTTTTGTTTTTTTTTTGAAACATAGTGTTCTAAATGAGGCAGTTTTGATGGAGCCTTTTACTTCATGATTCCTATACACAAAAGTTGCTGAGGGTATTAATTTTTTTTTTTTTAAATTAACATGTAGCCATTCATATCATCACTTTTTTTTTTCTTTTTAGAATATTTATATCATCACTTTTATATGTTTATAAAATTGATATTATTAGGAAGTGTAAATTATTATAGGTAACCTAGTCGTCAGAAAAAAAAAAAAAAAAAAAAAAAAAAATTGTGAGTTCAGAAAATTCATCAAATATATCTATTGACAACAAAAAGTTATTACTTACAAGTTAATTTTTGTAATTGATTTATTGCCGACATTTGTTTTAGTTGGATCATAGCATTTCAACGTTGAATTTGCCATTTAGTTTTGTTGGATGGGTTGAGTGTCTTTGTTGAATTGTGGATTTACGGCATTGTTCTTGCATCTTATTTTTAGAAAAACATTTGTAATAATTTTATCAAATAAATTTTGGGTGATTTATAAATAACTATGTAATTCCAGCTTAATTAATTTTGAAAAAGAGAATACATTAACTTTTTTTAGTTGACAGTGGATTCAAATTCGTAACTTTTTAATTTGTAGGTCACACTAATATCGCTACTATTAATTGGCCAGATAATATATTGACTTCATTTGAAGTATAAATTAAAAGAAGAATTATTTTAATTAGCTTATTAGAATATTAAAAAGAAAAAAAAAATGAATTAGCTTATTAGTAGACAACAAAGGTTGTGCATGGAAAGTTGAATCTTATGAGAAAATGTAGGAATCCATTATAAACCATGTTCACATTAACTTAGAAATAATTGATTTAAATAAAAACCAACTAATTAAAACATGAAACTTGTAGAAAATTAATTGTAGATACCTACCATATATTAAATTCGTCACCTTATACACTTCAAAACCTTTTTTGACAACTTAAACCACCTCATGATGATTCGATAACCTTACTAAAAAATAGTGAGTTTAAATGTACTCATATTTACACTAATAAAATGAAAAATTAAATTTAGAAAAAAGTAATAAATATTAATGGCATATTGTTACAAAGGGCAGAAACAATGTAGTACTAAATAATATTTGCCAAACAAGTCAATATGATGTGTGATTGACGCGATTTATTTAAATACTTTGTAGGTGCCTTGCCTAGTAGGGATCGACTTAATGGAATTGGAAAATAAGACATAGAAATTAAACATGAGAATTTTTCGAGCTGTATTTATTTATTTATTAAATTATTATTATTATTATTATTATTCTATCTTCTTCTTTTTTAAGAGAGAATTCTCCTATTTACAGAGTATGTGCAACAAAATTAAAGTTATCTCGACTAATTCATTCAAAATTAACTATTTTACAATTGGAGTTAAGAAGGTGCATGTTATTGAAATGGCTGGTTGCGTGTTCTTTTAGCTGATTAGTTGTAATTTAATTCAATTATATGATCACGAGTTTAATTATGAAAATCAATATTTGGCTCTCTTATAACTTTTTGAACTAAAAAAAAGTTATGATGTATATAATCGATGTCACATATATGTTTTTGTTTATATTTTTATACATCAGCCAAACACGTCAATTTAATCAAAAAAATCTTCCAATGTCTTTTTTAAATAATTTTAAGTTCAAAAATAAAATTGAAGATGCATTGTTTTTTAGAAGCACATAGTATTTTATAATTCAAAAAACAAAAACAAAAACAGAGCATAACTTAATATAATTAAATTTACTTGAGAGCTTAAGTTTTTAGATTGATTGATTAATTCAACATTACCACATTTAGATGTTGGAAAGGCCCCATCATCTTTATGTTAACCTTTTTTTATATTCCATTGCATTTTGTGTGGGCCTTCACAGATTTAAATTGATGTTCTTTTCCAATATTATTAACTAATATCAACACCAATATTCTTGGTACCATATAACATAATATACAACTTTAGTGAAATATTATTATTAATAAAAACATGTAATCCGATTCTTCAACCCTCAATTTATAATGACTTAAAAAACGAGTTTATCCTAAAACAACATTTGTTTTTAGTAAAAAGCAACCATTTTTTCTAGTCATTATAGGTTATGAGGAATAAAACAGCACAGTCCTAGAACTTGACACAAATATGTTTATGAGATTGAGTTATAATTTTTTCATCTCTAATTATTATTATTATTTTTTTTAATTCCACGACAAAAATTAAGTGTGGAAGGTTTTGAATCGGTAACTCCATAGTTACTCGATAAGATATTGTTATAATTTTATTGATTTTGACCAATTATTATTAAACTTAAAAGAAATAAAACAACCCAACAAATACGAGTATTAAAATTAATGTAAGATTGAATTACCTTCTCATGTAAATTAAGTGAAAATAATAAAAAAATAAGGAGATTTTTTTTTTTGTATAATAAAATACTAAAAAAAATAAATATGTGTATAACATAAAATTGAGATGAATTTAGTAAAAGACGAAAAAATTACAATTAGTGTTATAAACTATATTCAAAATTCTACTATAAAATGTGTGTTACAATTAAAATAGACACCAAATCCCTAAAAATAAAGCCAATAATAACAAGAGGAAAGAAAACATATAAGTTAAATTAGTTGATGGAAGTAGCATACAATTGTTTTTTTCTTTTTTTTTTTTTTTTTTCCAAGATTGAAGGATGATCAAAACTAAAAGGGAAGTAAGAGAATGAAATCAACCCAAAAAAGGAAAACAAGAATTACAAAACATGAAAATGATGATTTTGCGTTAATGGCCGACACCGGGGCTGGGGACGGAACGGAGAATGCGATTGCTGTTGTAATAATAACGGCGGCCGCGGAGGAGGTTGTGGTCGGTGAGGATGGCGTGGCCTTTATTGCTCGGGGATGACGGCGGCGCGTGGCGGTTGGGGAGGGCGGCGAAGAAGAGGCTGTTGTAATTGGGAAGAAAAAGGGTTGTTCTGGATGGGGAAGATTGGGAAATTGAGGAAAGTAGGAGGACCAAGATGAAAATTTTGTTGATTGAGGCAGCCATGGGAGAGAAAGAGAAGAAGAAAGATGGGACTGGGAATGTAATTTGGGGTAAGTGTTGGATATATAAACGCGTCACAACTAAAGAAGAGAGAGCGCGAGGAATGAACTAAATGTGTAAAGTTTTTTACTTTTAAAGGTGTCTTTTTTTTTTTTCTTCTTCTTCTTTACTTAGTGATGCCTTGGGCTTCTAATGACATATTTGTTCGTCATTATCTATTTAAAAATTAATTTTGTTACATCGATATTCATTGATATGTAGATGACCTAAATTGCTTTTTTTTACATTTTTCACAAAGTAAAAATGAGAGACATGGAAAGAAAACGTAAGGTATATTAGTTTTCCTACCTATCTCAAAAAAATAAAAAAATAAAAAATCTTATTTGGTTGTTAAATCCTCGCCCATAGTGATTCTTTAGTGAGAGAAGTTTTCCCCATGTTTTCTATTGAAAGAAAGATGAAGCATAACATTCTAATAATATTATGAATTATATTATTTTCATTGTTAAATAATTTTAAAACAAATTATATAGTATTAGAGGTTATAAAACTCTGTTCCCAAAAAGTGATACAGTAGTTGAAAGCTTTGATTTTGAAGGTGTGTTCTCCTTAAAGTTTCAAGTTCGAGACTCATTTTGATGTTTCCCTAACCTAGGAATGGACGTGGTTACCCCGAATACAGTGAAGCGAAGAACCTTCGATTTCCTTTTTTTTTTTTTTTAAATGTAAGAGAATGTATTGAAGATCCAAACATTAAAAAGCGGAAAGACCTCCAAATAATTATAAGATAAGTGAGTTACCATTCTCATTGTTAATTGGTTTTGATGGGTGCTTATATTATCTAATGAAATTGATAATTTTTATTTTATTTTATTTTATTTTTATATATGTGACTTTATGAATTAGGTTGCGCACACCTCAACTGTTGTCACGGAACATACCGCATAACCCTACAATATTTGGATGTTAAGGAAATCCGTAATAAATTAATTCATAGCTCACTAGATGACTACCATGTATTGAACTCATCACATCTTAGTTTTCGTACATAAAAAAGGTGTGTAAGTAAGGAATGCCAAACAGATTTAAGCTTCTATTCTTCGACATGGTGGCAGATCTTTTAAGGGACTAGGGATGATCAAGACCCCAAAATTTTGAAAATGATGTATTTTATCCATATAAATGGGCGTATATACATAACATTTAAATATATACTTTTGTTATGCGTGACTTTTAAAAAAAAAAAATTATTATTGTGGCCTTACAAAATTTTTGGTCCCTCAATATTTATAATCTAGATCCGCCCCTACTTTAACATGACATGCAATTCAACATTTAGTCTAAATGACCTATGAGTATGCCATTTGTGGAATTTATGGTATGATATTGTGTACGGACTAATTGTACAACAAAATAGTCCTCATAAGACTCCCTTGGTAGAACCTGCCTCACAACATAGGTATTCAATTTCACTATTTAAACTCCAATTTAAGCATTGACTTAAGTATCAAACAAAAGTGCATTGGAAATATCAGTACTATATACCAATGTGAGTTGTCAATGCGTTCCTCCTTTAATGTTTATAAGCTCATAATATATATGGTAATTACAGCTCAGAATTGAGATCATGTGGGTGGGGGCATTATTTGAATTTTAAAAAAAGGCAAGTACAAAACAGGGGAATTGAATTCAGATTGTGGAAAAAGAAACAAGCTTCCAAAAAAACTGAACTTTGCCAAGTAATCAAAATCAAATATGGAGTTTATAGCAGTAAAAAAGACAGCATTTTGAATTTCTGTGCCATTAAATTGTCGATCCCATCACGGTGCAACATTGCCGCCTGCTCGCCATGGCTATTGCCTTCTGCTTCAAAAAATTTCATAAATAATTCTTAAACTTCTATAAACCCTTCTGGTGCAATTAGACTTTTACATCAACTATTCATAATTTTTCAATTGTCAGAATTATCTGACACAATTATCAATAGCCTCTTACCCAAATGAGAGATTTTGTTTTTCGATATAATTTAAATTTATTTTAATCCATCTATTTAATTTTTTGAGTTAATTAGTAGTTTAACATAATTCAATGTGAGTGTCAAAGTAAAAGGTTCTAAATGCAAATTCGTGTCAAGTAATTTCTTTCTCAATTAAAAATAAATTTTATTCGTTGGACATGTTTTTCAAATTTCTAAACTCATAGTTAAATTTATTCTAACTCATCAACTTAAAATTTTAGATTGATTGATGATTTAACATAATTTAACCATAAACAAATAGCATCTTTATCCAAATAAGAATTATATTATAACCAATCAATAAATTAAAGATTTAATGAAAATTATATTACAACCAATCAATAAATTAAAGATTGAAATCTTTTAACCTCAGCTGTCATTGTACTAAAAATATAAGTAAATGCGTGTCAAATAAATAACAATCTAAAGAAGAAAACGTGTCCTATCTCATGTATAAGTTCCAAAGTTTTTTTTTTCCCTCAAAAAAAAAAAAAGTTCCAAAGTTTCATATAAGCACATACTTGAGGCTAAGAAAAATATAAAAGTATGTGTTTAAAGTAGTTCAAAAATTTGAAACCCATCCCATTAATATTTTGAATAAAAAAATGGGATCTAATCTAAGGATAAAAATAATTTTTTTTAAAAAAAAATTCAATTTAAGAAGGTATATTAAAATTTTCACATTCAAAATACGAGGTCATCAGCTCAGTCTTCATAAAATACATGAGTAAATTTGATGTTTATTTAATATTTATTAGACTAATATTGTAGTTTTTTCAATTCACTGTTTATCCAAAATACTATAGCATAAATGTGATAACTAATACATATATTTTGTAGTACAGCAAATATGAGGTAGAAGAGCCAATTAACAATTAAATATTAAAACAGTTGAAAAAGTAGCAAACTCAGTGGTTTGTAGTCCAACGGTTAGGATAATTGCCTTCCAAGCAATAGACTTGGGTTCAACTCCCGGCAAATGCACTATTTGTACTTTTATATATTATACAAAACATTTAAAATTATTTTAAATATTATGAAGTTTAGTTAACAGTTAGCGTTTGAAGACCAACGGTTAAGACATTTGCTTTTCAAACGATAGTCTCGGGTTTGACCCTCACCAAGCACAAAATTTTTGCCAATTTTTTTCAATCCAAATCATCGCAAGAAATAGCCACTTTATTAAAGTTAATTTCTAATTAGTTAGCCATTTAATCCACAATAATTTTTGTGTTCTTCCAAAAAGCGAGGGAAGTTGATCTTTAAGCTGATGAATCCATGCGGGATTATTCTGTAATCCAACTTGATTTTGCCATTCCTGAGTCCTAACATCATCACCCATTTGTAGAAGAAATGGGTTGGTAGAAGGGTAGTTTTTTTTTTCTTGATATCCGTGAATGTCGGGTCAGCTTAAGTATAATTCGATCACCCTACAAAATTGAGTAAGAAGTTATTTACCAGGTAAGTGCCTACCATTGATTGAATCCATCAAATCTTACTTATTTGTGACCACTCGTTGATGGTTAAGGGTGTGGTTGTTTTTAGTTTTCCATTTGTTGTGTTTTCATCAAATTGAAACTGCATGCTATTTCTAGAACTTTTGAGAAGTGGCCTTATTTGGGCATAGGCTGGTTTATTATAAACGGTTGATTACTTTAATCGGTGGGGTGTTGTTTATTATAACATGAGTTAATGGTGTTTGATATACAAGTTATTATAATAAACAAGAATATAAGTGATGAGAAACAACAGCTTGGATCTGGGCCAATCCATTGGTTATTATAAAGGGCGGCCAAAACAAAGGTCGAGTAATAATAACCTAATCCCATTTGCATAAACGGCCAACCCACCAGTTCCTAACATTTTTTGTTGTACATGATGCATCTCTCTATGGCTCTATCAGGTCAGAAATGAAGAGAAAGCAAGAAGATGTTAGGCCCTGACATTGACTTGGTTAGTTAAATCATTTCATACTGATCAAAGTTGTTGTAAATTGTTCTTGATTTATTGTTATGCTTTTGCTCTTCACTTTATAGTAAATGCATATTTCTTGTTTGAAAGTACTGTGGTTGTGCTATGGATGATAATTGATGAGCCAAATGGAAGTATGTAGCAACCAACTTAGCCTCCTTTGAGGAGAAAAAAAATAACATATCTTAGGAAATGGACTCATTAACTCTTAATCATTTGGCACTTCTTCAACTGTTTCTAATTGGCAAGAATCATAGAAATGTATTCTTTTTCTTTATTTCTCACTTCACTGCAAGAAGCTCCATCAGATGTATCCTATCATCTCATTTAGCTAAATATAAATTTTAAGCCATATGATTTGGTGGCTGAAGTAGAGCTTGGTAGGAGTATTTACTTCTTTTTTTATATCCATGAGTGTATTGAACTCATCACCTCTTAATTATTTATAATAGTCTAGACCACTAAGCTGCTCCACGATAATTAGGTTGGCTAGTCTTATTACAAAAATACATTCTGCTTTTCGTTTCGTTCTTCACAACTAACTTAAAAGCTTGCAAAGGTTATGCAATGCAAATAATTCTGCTCTGCTTGAGTTTTTTTTTTTTTTTTTTTTTTTTTAATCAAGTTATTTGTGATTTTGCCTTTGGATGTTGTGTGGTTGATCCTATATTATGACCTTCAAAATATATATAACCCGATCCCC
Source organism: Sechiopsis laciniata (assembly GCA_037833695.1). Taxonomy (NCBI): domain Eukaryota; kingdom Viridiplantae; phylum Streptophyta; class Magnoliopsida; order Cucurbitales; family Cucurbitaceae; genus Sechiopsis; species Sechiopsis laciniata. The sequence goes on along the minus strand of JBBMKA010002733.1, from coordinate 1,383 downwards.
GTCAACTTGATATGTAATGGTGGAATCAAATTAATTTTGACTTCAAACATTAAATCTCTTGTCCCAATTAAGAAGAGTCATGAACAAAATAGGTTCAAAATCATGAGCAGTTCCTTTTTTAAATCTTGCGGTAGATACACGAACCCTTCCTGCATGTCATAAATGACCTACGCATAGGAAGAATCCTAGAACAAAATGAGAGGTAGCTAACCTGTTATGAAAATGACAATCAACAACCAATCGAACAATAATGAAAAATGTAGAAGAGTAGAAAAACACATAAAATTTACGTGGTTCACTAACGTTGTGTTAGCTAGTCCACAGGCAAAGAGGGAGAACAATTTTATTAAGGAGAGCAAAATACAAAATGAACATTATAATCGGATAGAGTTTAATTTGAGTTTATATATGCACTCTCATTAAACCCTATTACAGATTGCGTAAACAAGAAATTAGAGTTGCGCAACAGAATGAGGAAAAATGAGATGTGCTCACGCTGTGGAGTGCGAATGCGGGATGCGCTAAACAAAGTGCAGAATGCATTGTTGCAATGCGGAAAACATTTACGCAACGGGCGTTGTCCCCGCACCCCCACGGCCCGCTGCTCGCTGACGGGGCAGTGAGACCCTCGACTAACTAATAGCAGGGCATTCAGCGTTCAAAGCATATCTTAACATAATCAACTTCTAAGGGAGACATAAATGGCTGCATTAATTTCAGTAGTTATGCCACCAATGAATTTAAAGAACCGAAAGGAGCATGGATCATATATTCTTCAAAACGCCGTTCTTGTTAAAGTTGTATGTATTTTTTCTTTATAATGAATGACTTGCTTCTTCTTTCTTTTTTGTTTTGTTAGTGAAACTATAGCTTGTCAAAGTTGTATGTCTTTTTTTAGTATAATGAATGACTTACTTCATTTTTCTTTTTTGTTTCGTTAGTGAAACTATAGCCAGAGAGTATGGATGTATTTGGGTCATAATGCATATAAAGTTGAAAAGTATTACTTGCACAGAGGGAAAGAAAAAACTGAGTTATCCAAAGTTTGAGGGCAAGGCACATGTCTAATGTCCCACTTATTGTTACTCTCGATGGTGATATAGATGTACGAGCAGTAAACCCCGCTCAACTGCTCACACAAGGACATATGTTGGCTATGTCGATTTTGACACAAGCTCTTCCCATCCTCGCGTTACTTTTCACACTTTAAGATTGTATTTTATCGTTTTGCCTTTGTTTTTTTTGTATTCTTGATTGGCTCTATTAGGGGTGTACATGGGTTGGGTTGGGTTGGGTTGGGTTGAGAGAGGTTTTCAACCCAACCCAAATTTTCGGGTTGGTCACTTTTCCAACCCAACCCAACCCAATTAAAGAGACAACCCA
>JBBMKA010002722.1:0-10012 GCA_037833695.1 Sechiopsis laciniata | reverse complement strand
TAGTTAATTAATAATTTTTTAAAAAATTCAAATATTTAAAGAGTATTTGTAATTGAACCAGAAATAGTTTACAATTTAACTTAACCACAACGAGACTTGTATTTCAATAATATATCTAGTTATTAAAACTTAAAAAATATTCAATGTCTATCGCATTTTAATTTTGTTTTAGATTCTTGACAAAATTTAAAAAAAAAAAGATAATTATCTATTAAACATAAATAGAAATTTAATATTTCTTTAAACCTTAAACTTTGTAGTTAATTAATAATTTTTTAAAAAATTCAAATATTTAAAGAGTATTTGTAATTGAACCAGAAATAGTTTACAATTTGACCAAGTTTAATTCAAATGCTCCCTATCCTATCCCAATGACCTTGATATGTTGATTCTTTGAAAGTTATACAAAAATACTTTTTTTCAATTAGAGGTTATACTAGGAAAACGATTCGTTGACAAATGTGAATCCACCTTTACACATATTCAAAGATGAAATTTCCAAACGAACTTTAAATAAAGATGTACTTCTACATTGGCTTTTTGAATCAGCCACTTGCAGCTTTTCCAAGTCACTAGTCAAAGAAACCAAGAAAATTTGTCTGCCATTCAGATACATTATCCAAATTCTTACTGCTACACAACTTGTGTTTTATTAGAACTTAGAAATCACTTTAACAATCCAAACTGAAAAATTCAAGAGTTGTTCTATCAATAGATGGATGCAGCATCTCTGTTGAGGTTGAGAAATGAGGCTGCAGGTTTCACATAGCTGAAGCCAGTGAAGGGGTTTCCTTCGGTTTTAGGACTGGCAACCGGAGAATCGACCAGTGGCATTTCGGTCCAACGCTTCTCGAAGTTGGCTATGCAGTGTTTGCCAGCAACTTCAGGCCGAAAGCTTGGCTGGATTTCCCGCTTCTCCAATTTCTTCCAATTGATTGGTTTGAACCACTTGTGCCGTTTGATTTCCTCACTTCCCTCAGGACCACTGCCCAATCGCTTACCCGCCTCCTTTTGAAGGAGCTGCAGCAACAGTTATCAAGCATCTCAGTTGTTAAACACGACATTTTGAAATGGTTAAAGTCACTTTTATCATGTTCAAACTAAGTCAATTAATGGAATTGAGAAATTAGTAAGGCAGTGTAGGTGTATACTGTATAGGACATTTATTTCCATTAACGTACCCCTTTTAAAAGAGAATGTGCTTCACTAGACAAAAATGCTGGCAGCTTGATCTTGTCCTTCACTATCCTTTGTTGGACTTTTTCCCGATTCCCAGTGAAAGGAGGCTGCAGGTAAACCAAACAAAATTAATGGCGTTTACAAACAATTGTTTTTTTTTTTTTTTTTTTTTGTGAAAAACAGAGACTTTTTCATTGATCAATAAAATAAAGAACGGCGTCAGTTACAAAAGATGCTGCCAATGTGCAAATAAGATAGTAAGATCGTAGTTACAAAAGGCAGGAAGCCTATTAATAAGATCCAAGATCTATATTATCTGTCATGAAGGAAATTAAGGACTTAGATGTGGCATTGAAAATCTTGTTGTTTCTTTCTCCCCACCAAATCCAAAAAAAAGCATAATCAAAGTTTGTCCAAAGAGTATCTTTTGTGTTTTGCAACGGCGGAAAGTATTAAGATCCTTGGGTCCCACACAAGTCCATCCAAAGGTTTCAAAGAGGTGGTTCCAAAAGGAGACTGCCCATGTAGAGTGGTTAAAGATATGATCTTGAGTCTCATCTCCTTTAAAACAGAAGCTGCAACAGTTTGGTGATAAGGCAAACCCAGGGAGCTTCTTCTGCAAAACATCATTCGTGTTGATTGCTCTATGACTGATTTTCTAAACCAAAAACTTAACTTTGAAATTGAGAAATCAGAGCTTCGCTCCACTATATCCGGGGTGGATAACCACGCCCGTCCCTAGGTTAGGCATCGGGAGACATCGAAAGAATGGAGATAAGGAGGTATCTATAAATTAATGTCATTGGTGGGTCTTGAACCTGGGACCCTTAAAGAGAGCACACCTTCAAAGTCCAAGCTTTCGACCACCGCACCACCCTTTGGGAAGGGTTTACAAACAAGTTTTAATTCACGGTTCTCCAAGAGAAATACTAACCTTCCCAGTAAGCATTTCAAATAATAGTATTCCTACACTCCACCAATCTGCAGCCTTGTCGTGGCCTTTCCCGAGAACTATTTCTGGTGGCATATATTCAACTGTTCCACACATAGAATTCGATCTTGTATCGTCTTCAAATTGTTTCGCCAGACCAAAATCGGTCAACATTACCTACGTTTTGGAGAGAACCAACATTAGTAGAACCATTTTCACTGCCTTCTGAGTTTGATAACTAACACAAGTATACATGTAAACACACACAAACAAAAAAAACCAAAATATTACATGGCCAAGGTCATCTAGTAAAATATTCTCAGGTTTAAGATCCCTGTGCATTATGCCATTTGAATGGAGATGAGAAACGGCCAAAACAATCTCTGCAGCATAAATACGAGCAAGATCTTCTCTGTAACAGGGGAAAAAACAGCATTAAAAGCATTCCAAAGCAATCTAGAAATTCTTGAGAAAAATGTACCTGAAAAGCCCATGATGATAGAGCTGAAAGAAAAGATGGCCACCATTTACAAAATCCAGAACAAGATATAGCCTGTATTTTGTCTGCATCAGGATACAACCATAAGTTAGAATTTTTTTTAAGGATCTTTTTTTCTGGTGTTGTTAGGTGGGGGTGTCCTAAAGGGCAGAACATATAAAGCAAGTTAGAATGAAAATAAGATCCAAAAACTTATTGCATAAATATATCTAAAATCATAATCTAATTCAATGATATATCAAATGGAAGAAAACTATTTACATACAAGGAGCCCGCAATTCATACAGACATAATTTAACAACTATAAGGTAGCAGAAATTACTTGGAATGAGTATCTTAGCTGGACAATGAATGGATGGTCAGTTTTTGTTAAAATATCCCTCTCGGCTTTCATGTATTGAACATGGTTCTTCTCCATTATCTTGTCCTTTCGCATGACCTTCATTGCATATATCTCTAATGTACCCTTTCGCCTCACCTGATAAACCTTAGCAAAAGCACCTTGCCCAACAACCTTTAGAACTTCAAAGTCATCGATCCCTACACTCTCAAATTTATCAACATCTTCAAGCGTTCTATCAGTAAATGAATCCCTTAAATGCTCTTGAAGTTTGCTGTTGGTATCCTTGCTGATACATTCAACTAATTCCCCTGAATCCTCAGTCTCGGAAATAGTTAGTTTGCTTAGCTTAAGAGTTTGACTTGCACAAGAAGAGGGACCAACCAAAGAATGAGATCGGTTGTAAATAACTTCAGGATCATCATATATAAGTTCACGTGAATCTTCTTGGCATACAAGAAAATCTAAATCAATGTCATCCACTTCAGTTGAGGCATGAAGCGGTATGGAGCCAAATACATCAGAGAAATCTAGATTAACAGAATCCAGAGATGCACAATCAGTAACATTTGTAGGGAAAAGAAGCTGACTTCGAATCGGGTTGGTCTTGCTAGTCTTGGTCAAGCCACAAAACTGGGACGAAACCATGATAGGAAGTAATTGGCAGGGATACGGGCTAAGCAATCTGGAAAGTCCCTAGCTACGGATACCTTTCCCCAAAGGTCTCCTAGAGCAACACTGCAGAGGGACTCCTATCAATAGCCTTTATTAACAAGAAATTGACAAAAGCAAATGGTGTCCCCAAAAATTTAGGAAGTAGGCAAGACAAGATCCAGACGAGGTTGTTCTTGTTTCCCGATTTGCAGGGAACGTTGGGTGCTACAGTAGCTGAATTCATGAAGATTGAGCTAACAAATCTGTAGTTCAAGAGGAAGTTAAAGCAAGAATACGTCAATTTCATGAACAAAAAGTTCAATAGGCAGGCAATCTCACAACAGACTCTTGAAAAAGCAAGCACCAAAACTGGGAACACACAGATGTCAACAATAGAATCCCAGTGCACAACATCTTTACAAATCAATAAATCTAACATGTTTTACTTTCTCTTATAAGATATTCGATAGTATAAGGTTACATCTCAAAACAAATATGAGAGGAGTAGCCCACCTTTCCTATAAAGGTTGTGAGGCCTCCTCAGTTTTTCACCGTGAGATCTCAATATCCTTCTCAAGATGATGCCTCTTTAGATTCACCAACATAAGAATATAATATCCCAAATTCATTTTTTATTGGACCGAATAGTCATCTGGGTTTAACGAAGTTATATCTCAAAACCAATTGTTAATGACTAATGAGAGGAGTAGCCCACCTTTCCTATAAAGGTTGTGAGGCCTCCTCGCTTTTTCACCGTGAGATCTCAATATCCTTCTCAAGAAGGTGGTGAATCTTGGATCAGATCCCAAATTCATTTATTATTGGACCAAATAGCCATCTTGGTCTAATGAAAGTTACATCTCAAAACCAATCGGTAATGAGAGGAGTAACACACATTTGTTGGGTGTCTTCCTAACTTTTTTCAATGTGGGTCCTAAATGTAAGGTAGTTACACTAAAACATACATAAACATGATTTGAGAAGCGTATAAATTTCCCAGAAAAAGAAGAGAATAACGGAGAGGCGGGGGTCAACTTAAATCATGTTTTTGAAGAAAAGGGTAATCTTTCTTCTTTCTATTGATAGGAAGAAGAGAATGATGAATAATGAAACGTGGACAGCCCAGCAGGAATATGGAATACAATAGATCTATGAAAAGGTAGAATTAAACAATTTAATTCTCCATCCATCAGCCTTGAAGGGTGGGGATCCAAATCGATGAGAAACATAATTTGGGTGGAAGCAAACAAAAAAAAGGAAAACCATTGCAGGGTTCAGGAATCGTAATTGTACCTGTGAAGAATGCCGAGAGAGACGAGTCTAGCGGAACACAAATTGGGAGCGTCGGAGGTCAGAATCGACGGGGTGTCCGCTTTTATATGTGTATTTATCATTCAAAATAATTTATTATTTAAATATCATTTTCATCCTTTTATTATAATTTTTTTAGAAGGATATATTTTATTTCTTATACTAGCTTCATTTTATTTTTATGGTTTAAATTTAATTTATGAAATTTCAATAATTGGTATGTTAACAAAGAGTATAATTTTTTTTTTCTTTTTCAACAAGAGCGTAGGACTAGTGCAATCCAATGACAAAAAAAAAAAAGAGTTTAAATGTTTATTCCAAAGTTTCTAAATTAAAAAGAAAAATAGAGTATAGTTTTTATTCATAACTTAACAAAAAAAATTTTAAAAAATTATAAAGTTAATCTCTTAAATTTGAGTTTGAGTTTATTTAAGTTCTTAAATTTTCAAAATTGTTTGATAAATCTTTAAAACTTTTAATTTGTATAGGATAGGTCATTGAAAATCAATTAACCTTTTAATAAAATTTTGAATTTTTTATCTAATAAAATTATGTATATTTTCATTTTCTGTTGGATAGAGTCGTGAGTTATAAATAATTATGAGTTTCAGAAATTAAATTTATAAGTATTCAAAATTCAAATAAACATTGTCTCCAAAAGAAAAAAAATCAAATAAAAATAATTCACGTAATTTATTCTAATTATAAATAAAATTAACATCTGTAAACATAGTTTCAAACCTTTCAGGTAATAAATAAATAAATAAGATAATAAAAAAAAAAAAAGTATCAATTCCAAAGGAGATTAATAAATACTATTTTTTATGAAAAACAATAACATACTGTTTTCGAATAAGTATAAATTTGTTAGTACATAAATTTAGGGTGATTCTTGACATTTTAATAATAATCAATTTTATTCTTATGAGATAACAAAATAGTAACCTAAAATAATATTGGCTAGATGATGATTAGACTAAATTATAATAGAGATAAATTGATTATTTTAATATCGACATAAATTTATTTTTAAAAGAAAATTAAAAGAAAAAAATAAACTAAAAAACATATTAAATGTTGTAGAAGAAGTGGTATATCATATATCAATAGATGAAGTACACGTAACCTAGTTAAAATAACTACAAATATCATTAAAAAAAAAAACAAAAAACAAAAAGCATACTAACACTAAAATGGAGCATCATTTATATGTTAGAGTTAAAATTCCAACATACAAACTAAATTCTTCAATTATGCAACATACAAACTAAATAGAAATTATTTTCAAAATTTAGAGTCAAAATTTTTTTTCCTTTCTATTTTATTGTTGCTAGTAAATTAATTTTAAAATTTATTAAAAATAGATCAATAATCATTCAATCGACATAAGTATGCGTCAGGGTTCAATTTTTTCTTTCTAATTATTGCAGATCTAAAAAAAATCTATCCAGAATTTTTTTTTTTAAAAAATTAAAAATATTTTGAACTAGAAGAACTAAAATGACATAAATCTAAAATACTATTTTTGAGGTAAAATAAAATACGTAGCGCAGGGCAGGAAAACCTGAGGAGGGAGTCTGATGAAAACCCATTAAAAACACGTGGCATTCAACAAGTGGATATAAAAATATCACAGCTAAATCGGATCAGGATGGCATGGGATGCGAGGAATATGCTGCAAAAAAAAAAGAAAGAAAAATATTATATATATTTTAAAATAAAAAGATAGAGAATTGATTGGTCAGAATTTAGAGATATAAACTGGAATTGGAATGCATGGTTTAGCTTTTGAGGACACGTAGCGTAAACGCAACTGTTTGGTTTGCGTCTCGTTTTAATTTTTTTTTTTTTTATGCTTTGACTCAACCGAGGCATAACGCATAATAGCCATTCAAATTATTCAATGTACTTTAAGCAAAGTTTATCTAATCGCCAACCAAAGGCCAAGTCTAAACATAAAATGGGCCAATGCAATAGTTTCATTGTTTGGATGTAAATCAATTCAACACCAGCGTTACAAGTTCGATTTCGAAAATCGATATTTGTCACTCTCTCCTAATATGTCCTCAAGAAAAAAAAAAAAAAAAAACCAAAGTCTAAACAATTTTATCTAATGATTCCTAAAACAAGAGCTACAAGTTTACATGTTTTAATTTGGTTAAATTAGAAGGATCAATTTTTAAGACAAACACAACCCATTTTTTGCCTCATATTCATGCAGTACATTGTCATTAATCCGATGGTAGCTGATTTTAAGACAATATAACTTAAACGACGTAAAATATATATATTAATGATTAAGGAGTCATATGTTGGAATTCAACTTCAATTATCATTAAACTAAATAAAATCCTAGCCAATAACATCGTGACGGAGGTCGTCACTCGGTGAGACCCAGCACGTGGACATCCTAGAAGAAGTGTGGATGTCGAGAGGTCATAGGAAAAGTGTTCCTATAAGACTCATAGTTTTTCCTATAAAAAATATCGACTCCAATCTATGGACGGCATGGTAGTCAAAGATCTATGACGTGGTAATAAGATGGTGGTTTCTGTTCCGACTTGACGTTGCAGCTAAAATTTTATGGAAAGAAAATTTTGTATGAGATGTGACTTTAACTCTTTTAGGATAAGAGAGCTTGCATAAAAAATTTGTTGCTCAATAATTTGGGGATACTCGATGTCATTACCTGACGTTGGCAGTGTCGATGATGTAAAGAGATAATATATCTTATATTGGGAAGGTTGAGATTTGCCTTCTAGAACCTTCTAGAAGAATCTTCAACAACCATATCTTGTATATTGCATTAGTTTATTATTATTTAGATTTTGTACTCCTTCTATATAAAGGATGTGTACAATTATTAAGCTGAATTAATATAGTGTAAACCTTTTCTCTACAGTCTAAAAGTTATCTTGGTAGCCAACGCCAATCCAAATTATTCCATGGCTACTGTAAACCCTAGGTTTAACACTCCTCCTTTAAACCAGATCCTGAACCAAATAACAAGTATTAAAATAGATCGTTCTAATTTTTTGTTATGGCAAAACCTAGCTATGCCTATTTTGGGAGTCTACAGATTAATGGGACATTTGAGTGGAGAGGATCCATGTCCTTCAAAAAATATTTTTCCAGCCGTAAGTGGGTGGAGAGAAGCAGTCGCTTCATCGGGAACAGCGAGGCTGCATCCCTCAGCAGCCGTAGGTGACCTGACGCGCCCGTCAGGTCTGACGCAAGGACCGGTGGTCCGTTCGGCAGAAGAACCTACTTCATCAGAGACCACAGTGGCCTCCTCGGCAAGAGTTGAGGCCAGTACAAGCTGCACTTTAGGTGTAGGGAGGGAGTGCAGGCAATGCTGGAGTCGTAGAGACAGCAGGTGGCGCAGGCTGTGTAGGGGCAGTCTCTCTACTGCAATCGTGGGGTCTAGTGGACAATAGGTGGGTCCCACTCCAAGTCAATTTTCAGAGGGTATTTTTGGGAGTCAAATTTCCAATTTTTCTAGTGTGAGTCAATTTTCAGATAAAGGTATTTTCCCAGCAACCTTTTTTCCTGTTTATGATGGGTCATTGGTCCAATATTCTACCACTCTATATAATGCACATAATGCGTGGGTTGCTATAGACCAATTATTGCTAGGGTGGCTTTATACTTCTATGACTCAAGAAGTTGCCACACAAGTAATTGGCTGCAAAACTGCTCGTGATCTTTGGAGTACTATTCAAGTATTTGGTGCACAATCCCGAGTTGAGGAAGACTATCTCTACCAGACTTTTCAACAATGTCGAAATGGATCACAAAAGATTGTTGATTATTTAAGGATTATGAAAACACATGCAGACAACTTAGAGCTCGATGGAAGCCCAGTGCCTGTTCGATCATTGATCTCTCAAGTACTATTAGGGTTTGATGGAGTAAAACGCTGTAGTGGCTAGTGCACAAGGTCGAACTGATCTCACCTGGTATGGTTTTCAGACAGAGGTTCTAATGTTCGAGAAAAAGGATTAAGCATCAGAATTCACACAAAACGACATCGTTCAATCAATCAGCTTCAGCTAACATAGCTAATGTACGCGGTGGCGCACCACAATGGTAAAAAATGCAGATCTCTCCTACACAACAAAATAGTCGCGGGCATTAATCTAACAAGGGAGGTCGTGGTCGTGGTCACGGGAATACTCCTAACCTTAGTAGAACTATGTGCTATGTCTGTGGTCGCCTAGGTCACACCGCTAACGTTTGTCATGACAGGTGTCTCCCGAATCAACAACTAGGTGCACCAAACTATGGTAGACAATACCAACCGTGAGCTCAACACCACTATCAACATCACTATGCTTAGACGGTCCCACCTATCCACAGGTTTTTCATACTCAATACAACTCTAATCCATTTGTTACAAATCCTGAGACTGTAGCAGACCTAGAAGGACGGGAACCAAGACGAAAATAATCGACAAGGAGAATATTCTAGAAGGACGGGATGAAGACTGGGTGTGATCGACAAGCCCGAGACGTTATAAATAGGAGGTTAATCGAAGAAGAAAGTGTGTCAATTCAGAAAGGAAGCTGCCATTGATGAGCATTCGAGATGCTGGGGTCTCATTGGAAATCCCGGTAGCCTCTGTTCATCTGTAGACCTTGAAGAATAGAGTACCAATGTGGTGTCATAAACGAAGACATCATTGGCAACAATGGCGATGGACTCAGTTACTCCAGAGATAGATATTGTAGTAGTTTGTCATTTCATTTGCATCTCATACTCTGTTTTATTGCTTTAATCATAGTTGTTTTTCTTTCTTGAAAATTAATCTACAAGTTCTTTGTTTCAAAATTGATCTCTTGTAACTTTTTATACGTGATTAAAGTTTAAAAACGTGCGGAAGCTAAGTAGTATGGCTATTAAATTAAAGATCAAGTTAAGGGGGAAAAAGAGTAAGAACGGTGGTTGATTTAACTATCTCGAGTCGATTGACAATCCACTCGAGAGTGCTTGGCATTGATCTTGGGAAAGGAGACGCTAAAGGCTTAACCTCACCGTAATCACTAGGTAATGCTTAGGTTTAAGTACTTTTTAGAAGGGAGTTAGGAATAACCATCTC
>JBBMKA010002711.1:0-12387 GCA_037833695.1 Sechiopsis laciniata | reverse complement strand
TTTGAAACCATGATCATTTCTTTAATACTATATATATTCATAAAATTATTATTAAATAATACAAATAAATATAAAGTGTGATGAATTAATACTCATATATGAGATAAATACATATAAATATAAAATATTTCTTATTCATGAAATATGACACTAATTCGATATTTATACTCTATACTTATAAAGTACATCATCAATACCACAAAAACAACATCAATCTATAAATTTGTATTTATTTGAAATGCGTATTTATTATTAATACACGATTAAATTTTTTTTGTAATTGGAAAAATCAAAACAACAAAAAAAGTGATAAATAAAAACGGTATATTAAGCTTCATAAAGGAAGTGAAAAAAAAAAATTAAAAATAATAATAATAAAACCCATAATTTTAGGAGATTTTTAGGATGCAATTTTAGATGAAAATAAAAAAGAAAAAGAAATTTTAGTAAAGATTGTTTTTAAATGTTGATTTGAGGAGTGAGGGTATTTATGTATTTTTACTATAAAATGAAATTTTTATTAAAATGGGGTGGTTTAGATTTGCTAAATTTTCACATTATAAATAGTTTTGTAAATATTTTCTTTATCCCAGCACTGATGGGGATAACCTAGAGCGTGTTTCTTTTTCTTTTTACTTTAATTTTTTTAATTTTTTTTCAAAATCGGTTAATTACATGTTTTTATTTTGCGGCAACATTTTTCATTTTTACTTTTAATTCTTTTTATACGTTTCCATACTCATAGTCATACTTCAGTTTTTAAAACAAAATTTTTGTTTTACTTTTTATTTCAGTTTTCAAATAAATGGGTTTCTTTATTTTTTTTAGTTGTTTTTATTTTTTATTTTTACATAAGTACATTAATTTATTCAAAAAATAAATTGTCAAAATTAAGATTTGAATGTGAATTCTCTCTTAAATTAAGAATTAAGGTTAATATTTTTAATAACTTATCCATCTTAACTTAATTTATTGTTTTTATTAAATATATGTTATTTATATGTATCTTTTTCTTTTAAAATGTCATATTTATCGTGTTCTTTTTAAAATTTATTTACCATATCTTTAAATAATATTTATAATTATTTATGCATTTAGCATTTTTTTCACAATGTATGCGTTTGAATTTATTATATACAAATATGTTAATAAATGTTGGTTTTATTATTTATCAAACTATTCTACTACTTATATTTTTGGACAATAAATATAATTACATATTTATATATGAATGCAAGATACAATTACTTCAAATAATTAAACTAGTTAAAAAAATATTTATGGTAATTTATCTTGATTTTAGTTTTAAATTTTTTTTTTTTTTTAAATCTAATCCATTTATTTTGATTTATATTTTGATTTTTTTTGTTTCCATTATCAAATTTAATTATTGAATTTGGATTTACAAAATAAAATTAAAATTTTATAAGTAGAAATTTAAGATTTAATTTAATATGTGATATGGAATCTGTTTTATGTTTTGATATTCATTAATCGAACTCAATAAATATATGTTTCATGAAAATTTATTAAATATATTAATATTATATTAAAAATTAAATATCAATATTAAAAAATTTAGTAATTTTCATTAACAAAATATATTAAATTTTAAATTCATTTGAATAATAAATGAAATAAAATATATTTCAAAAAATATTTTTTCAATAAGGAAAAAATATTCAATTATGAATGTTATATTAAGAATTAAATATCAATTATTTTTATTAAAAAATTGTATATGTTCCCTTCCCTCCACACCAAACAATAACTTATTATCAATTCTTTTTCCTTCCCTTCCCACCAAACATCAACTTATTCTCACTTCCCTTCCTTTCCCTTCCCTTCCCACTCTACCCAAACATGTGTTTGTGCAAGCAATGAAAATAACAAAAAAAAAAAAAAAAATCTCCTGCTTCTTCATTCTTTTTCACGAGTTACACCTCTTCACCACCCAATCTCAATTGTTGCTGCCGTTCGTCCTGTGGCCACCGGAATTGGGCCGAGATACGCGTCACAGACCCGTCCCTGTGCTCGCAAACTCGCGACCCGTGAAGACGACCCATACCAGCGTGTTTCTACGCTATTTCTATTGCAGACCCGCGCACCTGCGCTGCCTTCTGCTATTCTGTGTTCATAGACCCACGACCCGCCTGTCCTCCCGACCCGGTCCGCAACCCAACTGTGATGTAGTGGGTTGTGTGCTCTTTCTATTGGGCTTTAAGTTATTAGTTGATTAAAAGAGGTTAGGCTGATGTGGGTTTTACTTCAAATGGGTTTTTATTTGTTATTTGGGTATTGTTTTATTTAAAGAATTTTTTGGCCTATTATTCATTTAAATTGATATTTGATTTTTTTTATAATATTTTAAATGAATTGTTGGGCTATTGGAAAAGGTTAGTAAAACTCTTGGGCTTAGAATTTTAAATAGGCAGTGGGCTTGGAGTTTATGGATTTGATAAATGAACATGGTTTGGTTATTTTAAAATGAGGGCCCAATAATATTTAAACTTTGATCCATTTGTTTTTAAAAACATAATATTTTTATGAATCAATTAATATTCTATTTTTTTAGAGGTTTATATTGGAATAAATAATTGAATATTATTTATTATTTTTTAAGTAATGGTTGGGGAATATTTTATAAACTTTGGGTTAAGAGTTTTGGGTTTTTCATTTCAAGAGAGAGTCAAGTTTAACTCTAGGCTATGACTTTTGACTAGGTTTAAACTAGTAGCTCGTTTGAGGTTTTAGCATGTAAATTGAGGAGTTCTGTATCTTCAAAGGTAAGGACTTTTACCTAGGGTTGTGTGGTCCTTAAATGCATTTTTTCCTTGATATTTGATTGATTAATTTGCTGGATTGTCTATAAGATGCATTGATTTAATCTTTGAGCAAAGTTTGACCTCTTTGATTTCTATGCTTGTTGTTTGAGCTACTGATAGTTTGTTTATCATATTTTTATAAGAATATTCCTTGTGCTTGATACTGCTCAGTCATATGGGATGCTGAGTAGTAATTAGGATGATTGTAACTTATGGGATCAGTTGCGTTTCCTATAAGTTTTATCAAGACCAGTTGCATTTCCTGATCTTTATTAAGGCCAGTTGCGTTCCCTAATTTTGTAGGACCAGTAGCGTTCCTACCAGTCTTTTGTCATTTCAATTACGCACGAACTATTTAAATTATTTGTTGTTGCTTTCAATTATTTGTTTCAACTTATCCTAGCCAGGAGTTGAACTCTATTGTTGTTTGAGAAATTTTTTTTAATCAAAAGCATGTTTGACTATTTAAATCTTATTTTAATAAGCTATTTAATCATGCTTGCCAGTAAAGTCCTACTAAAATTAGTTATTTTAGTCATGTGTTTACATGCACTGAATTTAAACTCTCGATTCACTTCCAATAGCTCACATAAAGGCTTTGAGATTTTGGAGAAATCCTTAATGAATCGCCTATAAAACCCGACATGCCTCAAGAAACTTCTACTGCCCTTGACATTGCATGAAGGCTTTAACTTCTCAATAACCTCTACCTTTGCCCGGTCTACCTCTATTCCTTCTCCTAAATTCGATGCCTCAAAACTATTCCTTCCTTCACCATAATGTGATATTTTTCCCAGTTTAAGACCAAATTCGTTTCTTCACAACGCTTCAATACTTCCCCAGATTAAGCAGGCAAGTGTCAAATGTCTTTCCAAATACTGTAAAATCCTCCATAAATATCTCGACAATGTCTTCAATCATGTTCGAAAATATTGCCTACATGCAACGTTGAAATGTTGCTGGCACATTGCAGAGCCCAGAAGACATTCGTCTAAACGCAAAGATACCATACAGACACGTGAATTTAGTATTTTCTTGATCTTTAGTATCTATGGTGATTTGGTTATATCCATAATAACCTTCAAGGAAACAGTAATACTTCTGCCGCGCTAACCAGTCTAGCATTTGTTCTATGTAAGGCAACTGGAAATGGTGTTTTTTTTTAGCCTTTTTTAGCCTTCAATAATCCATAAACTCTCCAACCAGTAATAGTTCTACTTGGGATTAGCTCATTGGCATAATTTCTTATCACTGTCATTCCACCCTTCTTCGAGACACATTGCACCGGGCTTACCTAATTACTATCGCAGATAGGGCAGATGATTCCAGGATCCAACCATTTGATCACCTCTTTCTTTACAACTTCTTTCATTATAGGGTTTAGCCGTCTTTTCTGCTCAATAGACTTGAACTAACCCTCCTCAAGACTTGAACTGCCAAGCAGTAAACAACTGAAACAATCTGCTCAAGGATCTCGAACACAAACCTGAGATTCAACTTTCCACGCTTACCAAATCTCAAAACTCTACGCATCGGTGCCACTTTCAGAAACACATGCTGACCCACCTCAAACTCTAAGTCTTGACGCCAAATATCAGCATAGCTTTTTTGTCTACTCTACGCTGTTAACATACGAGCCCTAATCTTCTAAACTGCATCGTTGGTTATCTGTAATAACTCGGGACCCAAAACCTATCTGTCATCAACGTCTTCTTCCAGAATATTAGAGATCTGCAACGCTTACCATACAAAGCCTCAAACGGAGCTATTTGAATCGTTGCTTGGTAACTATTGTTGTAGGAAAACTCCATCAAATACAGATACTGGTCCTAACTACCCAAAAAATCTAACACACAGGCTCACAACATGTCCTCAAGAATCTGATTCACCCTCTTTGTCTGCCCATCTATCTGAAGGTGAAACGCGGTGCTAAGACTACACTCAGTACCCAAACCCTTTTGGAGTGCCCTCAAGAAGTGAAAAGTAAAGCGGGAATCTCGATCAGACACAGTCTTTCCGACACTCTATGGTACTAAACGATCTGCTCAAAAAATAAATGTGCCCGCTGTTTCACGGTATAAGTGATCCTATCGGGAATGAAGTGCGCACACTTGGTTAAGCGGTCAACAATAACCCAGATCTGAGTAAACCCTCTCGGTGTCCTCGGCAACCCAGAAATGTAATCCATGGAAATCTCCTCCCACTTCCACTAAGGCACACTCAGTGGCTGTAACAAACCTGCGGGTTTCTGTATGAGAGCCTTCACTTGATGACAAGTGAGACACTGGCTAACAAACTCTATAATATATCTCTTCATGTTGCTCCACTAGAAGGTCTGCTTAAGATCCTGATACATCTTGATACCTCTTGGGTGCCAAGTAAACGGGAAAATGTGAGCCTCAGTGAGCAACTCAGCTCACAGTCTAGCGTCTGCTGGTACACAAAGGAGTCCTCTAAACCTTAAACCACCATCTAGTGCTACCACAAATTCAAAATCACCGTCTGCCTGAACCCTAACAATTAATTTACTCAACTCGGGATCATTCAGCTAGCCATCAATGATCCTCTGTCTGATCGAAGGTTGGACAGTCAACTAGGCTACCTTGGCGGTAACCTCTCCCAACAACATTGCTATATCGACTCGCTCGAACTCTTTTTGCAATGGAAGCTGGGAACTCAACAAGGTTACGGAATGCGACGTCTTCCTACACAAGGTATCAGCCACCACATTGGCCTTGCCCGGATGGTACAAGATCTCGCAGTCGTAATCCTTTACCAATTCAAGCCATCTCATTTGCCTCATGTTTAACTCTTTTTGAGTGATGAAGTACTTGAGACTTTGGTGGTCCGTAAACATTTGAATCTTTTCACCGTACAAATAATGCCTTTAGATTTTTAAAGCAAACAAAACTGCTGCTAACTCCATATCGTGAGTCGGATACTTTTTCTCATAAGGCTTCAGCTGTCGAGAGGCATAAGTAATCATTTTACCATGCTGCATCAGGACACAACCCAACCCAAACTTAGCAGCATCGCTGTACACAACAAAACTACCTGTTCCCTCTAAAACTGACAACACTGGTGCAGACGTCAGGCTGTGCTTCAACAAAGCAAAACTCTCTTCGAAACTGGTATCCCAAAAAAACTCAACACCTTTCCTCGTCAACCGAGTAAGGGGCACTACTTTAGCGGAAAAGTCCTTAACGAACCTCCGATAATAGCCTGCCAAACCTAGAAAGCTGCGAATCTCTGCGACCATGGTCGGTCTGGCCCATGAATTCACTGCATCAATCTTAGTGGGGTCCACTGCTATACCATCTCTAGAAACCACGTGGCCAAGAAAGGCCACTTTCTCTAACCAGAAGTCACACTTAAAGAACTTGGCGTACAACTGATTTTCTCTTAATGCTGTCAACACTTACCTCAGGTGCGAAGCATGGTCCTCCTTAGTCTTAGAGTAAATCAAAATGTCATCTATGAACACGATGATGAAGCTGTCCAAGAATGTCTTGAGCACCTTATCCATCATGTCCATAAATGCTACTGGAGCATTAGTCAATCCAAAGAACATAACCACAAACTCATAATGGCCATACCTCGACCTGAATGCCGTCTTTGGAATGTATGCATCCCTAATCCTTAACTGATGATAACCAAACCTTAAATCTATCTTGGAGAACACAGAAGCTCCCTGAAGCTGATAAAATAAATCCTCGATACGAGGCAACGGGTACTTGTTCTTCACTGTAACTTTGTTTAGCTCCATGTAGTCTATGTAAAGGCGCATCGAACCATTCTTCTTTTTTTCAAATAAATTGGGTGCTCTTTACGGGGACACACCAGGGTGGATGAACCCCCTATCTAACATCTCCTGCAACTGCACCTTCAACTCTTTCAATTCTGCGGCGCCATACGATACGATGCCTTCGAGATAGGGAGAGTCCCTGGCTCGAGCTCAATAGTGAAGTCAACCTCTTCTGCGGGGACAAACCTAGTAACTCCTCAATAAACACATCTGCAAACTCTTGAACTACTGGTACTCGATCAACAGTCGACAAAGGGTGGCTTTTCCCAGACAACTTTGCCAAATAACCCTAAGCTCCTCGAGCTAACAAACAGCGAGCTTTCAACGCAGAAATCAACGGCGGACATAATCCGCTCTAGACACCGCGAAACTTGAAACTCTGCTTCTTGGGCGGCATGAAAAAGACTTCTTTCTGGCGGCAATCAACCATCGCGTGGTTCTCTACTAACCACTTCATACCAAGAATAACGTCAAAGCCACTCATAGGCAGAACTATGAGGGTGGCTGCTAACAACTCTCCGGATACCAAGATCCGGCCATCTCTAACTTTCTCACTAGGAAGCATACTAACTCCTAAAGAAGTTGCATCACATAACTCAAACCTTAAAGGTTCAAGTTCCAAACAGGCTTGACTAACAAACAATGCAGAGATAAATGAGTGGGTCGAGCCCGAATCAAACAGTACATAAGCATAGTGGTCCAAGACAAGTAATGTACCTGCGACAGCTGTATCTGTCCTCTAGGCCTCCTGCCGAGTCGTGACAAAAATGTTGCCCTACTGCTGAGCCAGTCTAACATCAGTTCTAACCTGCGGGCACACTCTGGTTATGTGCTCCTCCTTACTACACTTGCTGCAAGCTCTAGGAGAAGCTCCACACAAGCCGTAGTGAGATCTGTCAACGGTCAGGCACTAGAGTGGCTATCTAACTGCTCCTTGCTGACGACTCTGTTGTCGTCCTTGATCTCTGCTCTGGAAACGGCCCTAACGGCACTGCTGACATCCCTGACCGGAAGTCTTAGAGGGCTCAAAATTCCTTTTCTGCCCTGAACTGGATGCCACATTTTGTCTACAGCAACTGGGGCTTTCGCTAAAGGGTACTTCTTATTATAGATCTTGGCCAAAGCCACAGTCCTGGTGAACTTCTCTAGAGCGAGTGCCCTAACGTCTTGGGCAACCTCCGTCCTGAGTCCTCTGATGAACTTTTTAATTTTCAACTTCTAAGTAGCAATAAGTTCTTGAGCAAAGTAACTGTGCTCTGAGAATCTCTTCTCCTACCCAGCAATACTATCATCTCCCTGCTTTAGGTTTGTAAAAGCCTTAACCATCTCTTGTTGGGCTTCCTCACTGATATACTAGGCTCTGAACTCGGTACTAAAGAACTCCTAAGTCACTGGTGGGGACCCTTCAGGTCTGGCCCTAACAGTGGAATGCCACCATCTAATGGCTGTATTGGCCAACACGTGTGCTGCACACCTCGGCCTCTGCACATCTGGGCAATCTATAACTTGAAAAATATACTCTAGATGAGCCAACCACTTTACTGCCTCTAGCGGGTCCTCGAATGTAGAAAACTTCTTGGGTTTCCACTTAACAAAATCTTTCAGCCACCTACCACCTTCGGTGGCACCCTCGGGAATCTCTGGCTCAACATCAGGCTCATGCTGAGTTGGTTGGGCTAGGGGCACTCTCTGCCCTACTGGAGGGACTACTGGGCCACCAAGTGGCGCTACATGAACCACTGGCGGTGTCTGTTGGAACATCTGTGCTAACTAGGCCATCTATGCCCGGGTTTCTACCTGTTGTGCTGCCATTAAGGCCTGAGTCTCAGCCCTCTGTTCAGTAAACATGCCTGTAACCATCTCTCTTATGGCCACATCAAACTCTACTCTAGGAGCGGCACTCTGAGGTGGAACAGACTCTACTCTTCCTCTCGGTAAGAAGCCAGTCGGGGCCATAGGTGGCCTAATTGTCGGAACAGCTGGAGACGACGTCTCCTCAATATTCGGTGCGGTGCCACCACCTCTATTGGCGGTAGCTGATGTCCCAGCTCTACTGCGTGTGATTAGCATCTCTCACGATCTAAACCCAAGCAACACTGAATCAGTCTATGCTCAGACCAACACTGCCAACAACAAAATAAGGCAAGTATGCTAGATACAAGTACTATAAACAAAACCCTTAAAACAATTAACTTATGACATACCTGACGGCTGTTGGAGTGTTGATGATCATGAGGACAACGACCTAACTCAATAGGTCAGTCTACAGAATCTATGACTCTGAGCTCTGATACCAACTGTAAGAACTCGACTCTAAAACGGTCGTAAACCCAGTTCTTACTCAACATGCATGGTTCAATACGTTCAAAATTAAACTCTTCAACCAACCAATAAAAAAAATGCCTTTTAACCATTCAAAACAGTTCATAAAATAAAGACATAGTTAAGCCTCTGGTCAGAGTTATTCAAAACGATTTTAAAACATGAAAATCCACTATAACCAGAACTGTCCTGCATGCTGCATAAAGACAACGTATAAAATTAAAATAGCGGACGCCCATGATCAAGCAACTCCTCCTCTAGCCGTCCCAGTGCTGTACCAAGTTACCTGGTGGAAAAACTACAGAAAATAAGGGTAAGTACAAAGGCACTCAGTAAGAATCCCCAACCTGAGTACAATACGAAACAACATATCATCTAGCATCCAAGTATACATGCAAACAGTTACCAACACAGAATCCCTGGAATAAGTTATCCATTCAACTCCTAAGTCATCAGACGTCTCTTACTTCCAGCCTAGTGATCAGCTCAATAATTGAACCTAAATAGATATCGTCGAAGGTCTCTTACGCTCGGCCAAATGACCAACTCAAAAGTTGATCCCAAACAGATATCCTCGAAGGTCTCATACCCTCGGCCAAGTAACCAACTCAAAAGCTGGTCCTGACCAGCTCTCCAAACTGGTCCTGGGACATCCGGGAGAGTACCCGGTGTTTGGCTTTAAATTCAGAAAGGAAATGGTGTACTCACTAACATTAGCCCGACAGAGCTCTCCTCCTGGCGCCTAATGTAGGGGTCTAGGGACAAACTACGCTGGTCCAAATACGCATGCCTAAAGACTCATAAGCGATGTCACTGATCTACAGTAGTGCGAGGCCCTCGACACTCAACTGTAGCAGGCTGAATACCACCGACGCTTGAAGCTAAGAACCGTCAAAGGTAGGCTTGCACCATTGGAAGGGTTCCGCTCTAGCAGGCTATAGACTAGGCTTATGCCGGTGTTTAGCTAGACCACACCCAGCTGCTGGGGGTAGGGTCCTGTCCTCATTGGTCCTGACCTGTGGGGATAAATTACTTTATGTCCGCTCTCAGCCTCTAGATGATGACAAACTAACAAGTTCTATCTAAGATTACTCAACCCTGTTTCCTAACAATCAAACATGCTTAACAACATATAACCCCAGCATGGTACTACGAGCTTCAACAGGAATCAAAGCATGCTAGAAGAACAAACCTCGCATGGCACTAACATGTGCAAATAGGAACAATCATGCTAACAGATCAGAACAACATATAATCCTATCCACTAAACATGCTTGTAAACAGTGAACATGCAACAAGAATACAATAAATGAATATTTCACAGAGCCCACATAACCTCGATAAGAAATCCTTACTTGGAAAATAAGCATAAATTACAAACAGATAATTGGTGCTCCTTGAGCTGTAGAACCAACACAAACCTAACAAATAATAATAGAAAGCAAGAATAAATAATACTATCTAAACAACTCAAAAACTAGATCGACTAAACACAAATAAGGCTCGGGAAGGAGTTACCCCAAAATCGAGAAGAACTGACTCGATAGTGAGGCCTCTGCAAAGGCAAACTCTCGACAAGGCTTATGGAGAAGCGACGGGTGGCTGGGCAAAGTGTAAGGCTCGACGAAGTGAATAAGGAACCGCGAGTCAGTGTGGACGAGTGTCTCGTTGAGGTGAAGGGCTCACTAAGGCGTAATCCAAAATGAATGCAACAAGGTGAATCGGCTCGAACAATCGAACGGTGTGGTCTCAATTGTGAATAGAACAAGGGTCGATGGATTTTGACATCAGGCCACGAAAAACCAACGGGGAACGATAATTTGAGCGAAACGTACCTGAGGCGATCAGCGAGGGCGACAGCGAAGATCCTTCTGCTTTGAGGGCTGAACGATAAACTGTTTGGCTATTCAAAGCTCTGACCGGTCTTGGCGATGGGGAGAGCAGAGGAAGAAGAATTGGCGATGAGGAGGCTTACGATCTGGCGAAGGAAATGGAGCTCTCGAAAAATGAGGGATAAGAGAGAAATCGTGAGGGAGAATGAGAGAAAGACAATCCAAATGCATCTAGGGCTTGAGTTAAGAGAAAAATGGGTTTATATAGAGTCCACAAGCGATCCTGGCTTCAAGTCCTGGCGAGGGAGAATTAAATAACCATTTTTTCCTCTTTTCACAATTAACCACAAAGGACCTCCAAGCTTCCCAAAATGCAAACCTGAAATCGTAGCAATAACCTGAATGCAGCAAATGAAAGAAACAGCCCAGACCCTAAAGGAAAAATTACCAAAATGCCCCTAAAGGCTCAAACTGCCCTAGCAGCTCAACCGAACAACCGAACATACCTGGGGAACCGGAAAGAAAAACTAGGCCGTTACACTCTCAAATAGAGTCAGAATTATAGATAACATTGTTTGCGTTTATTGTTGAAAATCCAATGCGAGAAAGGAGAATATAATGAGAAAATGGTGAAAATAGCTAATGCTTACACATTAGAGGAATAAATTGAGAGATATGAATTATAGCACGAAAAATGGCAGAACTAGCACACTTAGTGTGTATTTAGCAAAGCTTATGCTGATAAACTATTTTTGTAGGAAAATGCAATGCGAAGCGATGCAGAACTAAGAATCAAGATGCGCGATTGAGAGCGGAGCAACGTTCAGAGAAACTCCAAGGCACCATAAATGAAAAGGGAAAGAATCAAATGAAAACAAGATGTTGACTATCCAGACACTAGAGTGACAAATTGCTAAAATCACGAGATTCTTGCCTTAAACACACAAAGATAATTGGCAAATTCATACAAGGAAAGATATCGTGTTAATGGATCCATGCCTATTCTGGAAGATTCGAAGGATGATTATAAAAGGAGACCTTTGTAATAGGATTAGGGGGGGGGGGAGGTTCAGAGATTTTTTCACAAACCAAGAGTTTTACATTCTTTCTATGTTTTCTTATTAGATTCATTTCATTTGAGCAATATTATTTCAGCATGTTTTCCATGTCGTTATCTGTATTTCTTATTTTTATGATGAACTAATTTCGTTAAGAAAACACTAGGGAAAAGTGATTAGGTTTGGCATGTGTTAAGAAGGAATAGGAAGGGCGTAAGTAGAGCTTGTTAACTAGGAGCGAACATCAATAGTAAGTGTCAACTGGCCATCCATACACACTAATCGGTTGTAAATCAGGAAAGGAAATAACGTAAGTCTAGTTTAAATGTTCAGTAGGTTAGTATTAAGTCTTTAATACTTTAAATCGGAGCTTTGGAATAATCGCATAACTACTACATATATACCGCCGGCTGATCAATACATCAAGTTGAGGTAGAAGTCGGGCTTCATGCGAACAGAAGTAGAAGTGGAAGTTTGAGTGGCGTAGTATGATAGTTACCCCTTACCGCATGTTTCTTTGCAACGCATTGCTAATTCTTTCCATG
>JBBMKA010002680.1:0-12390 GCA_037833695.1 Sechiopsis laciniata | reverse complement strand
AAAAAAATTGGGATGTTGTTTCCCTTTCCCCCCCCCCCCCCCCCCCCTGAAAAAGAAAAAAAAAAACAAAAAAAAAGCACTCTATTGGATGTAAGTGGGTTTACAAGGTTAAACATAACTCAGATGGTTCTATAGAGCGCTATAAAGCTCATTTGGTTGCAAAAGGTTACATTCAACAAAAAGGCCTCAATTTGTCAATGAGGGCCTTGGGGTGCTTAAGGTGATGGGTTCAATCCATGGTGGCCACCTACCTAGGAACTGATTTCTTTGAGTTTCCTTGACATCCAAATATTGTAGGGTCAGACGGTATGTCCCGTGACATTAATCGAAGTGCGCATAAGTTAGACCAGACAGTCACAAATATCAAAAAAAAAAAAAAAAAAACAAGAAGGCCTCGAATTCTTTAAAACCTTCTCCCTCGTAGCTAAGGTAGTCACAGTTCGTGCTCTTGTGACCTTAACTGTTTCCTCTAATTGGCCTCTCATGCAATTAGATATCAATGATGCCTTTCTCCATAGGGACTTATTTGAAGAAGTATACATGGACTTACCGTTGGGATATAGACCGCTTTCTAACGGTGTATCAAAATAGAGGGAGAAGCTAGTCTATCGTTTAAACAAGTCCATTTATGGCTTGAAACAAGCCTCATGACAATGATTTGTGAAATTCTCAGATGCCCTTTTATCATTAGGTTTCACTCAGTCTAAAGCTGATTACAACTTGTTTATGAAAGGAACTGGTCCAGATTTTATTGCACTACTTGTATATGTCAACAACATAATACTAACTAGAGCCTTTTCATCTCAACTTGACATGTTAAAACTTCTTCTACATGAACGTTTTAAACTCAAAGATCTTGGGCCCCTCAAGTATTTTCTTGGCCTTGAACTGGCTAGAACAAATGAAGGGATTTTCTTATCACAAAGGCATTATGCTTTGCAACTAATAGAAGAAGCTGGATACGACTTGCAAGCTCCAACAAGCAACTGATGATGATGATGATGATATCTCTCAAATAGAGCATAATTTAAGCTATTTTATTCTTCTTTTTTCTAAGGTTCAAGGGAAATAGTTAGGTTATAATGAGTCAATTGCAAATAAAAACTGCTAGAATTCGCATGCATCCATTAATCAGCATAAAAAGCATAGCTTCGCCATTAAAGCATAAATATTTAATAGGTTGTGCTAAAAAATGCTACAATGCAGGAAATGCATAACTTAGGCGCTGAAAAATGAATCAATGCAAATAGCAACGCACCACGATACACTCACTATGCAATCACGTTCAAAGAATCACGCCAATAAGGAAAGAATAGAAAATCAATCAAGCAATCAATTTGGCGTCAATCAAGAAATTCTAGCAGTAATCAAAGATCCCAGTATTTATGAAGATTTTCCAGCTCATCCAAACTTGCTAGCCAAGTCAATCATCTCTATATATAGAAGGAAAGAAGCTGCAGTCAATGAGCTGATCGGTTAGCCAGAAGCCAATTCGCACGAAGAACGTAACTGGTGATATTCTCAGGAGCCGGTGACAAAGAGTCTGCACATCTTCATAGCTACACTAATTCCTTATTTTTATTGTTATTTTGTAATTAGGAGTAAATCATAGTATTATTGAAGTTTAGGAGCTTTTAGTAATGAGATATCTAAATTTCTCTTATCCATTGTTGTCTATTTCTATGATGCATTAAGTAGGAGCTTTGGTGAGAATTCGTATGTAGAATGCATGCTGAAAATGTAGGTTGTTAGATTTTATACTGCTAAACTTTTAATTATAAGTACGCATCGATTAGCTACCCACGTATGCTAACCTTCAGTAAACTCAGAAGAAGGAAATGTAGGAAAATCCAATATGTTATGATAGGTTCAATGAGAGTTCTCTCACATTATTCGAGGAGCTAGGAATAACCTTACTATCGCATGCATTGCCCAGGTTTAGTATGATTAGTCACCGCGGAAGCTGGGCTAGTTATAAATTATTAAGTGCGGAAAACACTTACTTAAATAGGAAAGCATGAAATTTAATTACCACTTAGGCAGGTTCAACATCTTTTGCATCCGCAATTTTTAGCTATGCTCATTTATTCATTTAATACTTAGAGTCGTAGGAAAACCCAAAAAATAAATATCAAACTCAATTTTCTTTATTTCATTTCATAACTTTAATTCTAGACATCAATCCCTGTGGAGAACGATAAAATTTATACATATCACTTGCTGCATTCTGACTGCGTATACTTGCGTGCCACACTTAGCAATAAGTTAAGCTTAGAAATCCTTCATTACGTAGATATAATTGCATCGAAAACCGCAGAGTTAGATGTCTTATCAGATGCCTCCCTATATAAACAACTTATTGGAAAACTTCTATACTTAACTATATCTCGACCTGATATATCTTTTACGATCAATCATTTAAGTCAATATGTTTCCAAACCAGGGAAACTTCATCTAGCTTCTATCTACAACTTGATTCGGTACATCAAACCTGCTCCAAAACAAGGTATATTCCTTAAAGCTTCTAAGAATCTTAAGCTACGAGGTTTCGCTGACTCTGATTGAGTGTCTTACCCGGACACCCATCGATCTATAACTGGATTTTGCATCTTTGTGGGAGATTCCATGGTTTCTTAGAAGTCTAAGAAACAAACAACCGTGTACAGATCTTATGCAGAAGCTAAATACCGAGCTTTGGCTTTGGCTTCTTGTGAGTTAGTATGGCTGCAATCTTTATTACAAGATCTGCACGTTCACATCTCTCAATCTTTGTTTTATTGAGACAACTAGGTAGCCATCCACATTGCTTCCAATCCAATTTTCCATGAAAGTACCAAGCATATTGAGTTTGATTGCCACTTTCAGGATAGGATACAAATTGGTTTAATATGCATTCTGCCCATTCGCTCACAACTTCAGCTAGCTGATATTTTTACAAAGGGCCTCCCGTCTCGTCTCCTTTTTGGCTTACTATCCAAGATGGATGTAGGAGATATCCACACTCCATCTTGAGGGGGAGTATTAGTGTAAATTAGTTATCCACCTGGATTGATATGTGTATTTGTTAGAGTATGGTTATTCTAACCAACTCATTTTACGTACTGATATTTTTCTAGTTTTTTCACCGGTTATATTTTTGTGTATAAATACACTTAAGATTCATTAATAAAAATCAATTCTTTTTTTCCCACATGAATATGTGTAATAGAAGAGAAAAAAAAAATTAGAAATTGTGTTGGTCTATGTGGACGACTTGATCATCACTAGAGACGACGAAAGAAAAATTCGCCAAACAAGAAAAAATTTATCAGTTCGCTTCCATAGGAAAGAGCTTGGAGAACTAATAGCTCTTAAATAAAGTGTATTTTTTGCTGCAATAGTTTGCTTTATTCTTAGGATTAACGAAAATAAATGAGCATTAGTAAGAAATTACGAGCATAAATCATAGAAATCAACATGCATTCAAAAAGTAGCATCAGAAGCACACTTCACGGATTAAGTATGAATATTGTACAACTTTTCGCTAACAAGACTATTTAATGGAATGTTGAACACTTTTGCTGGAGGAACAAAGCAATGCGAGCAGTAACATACATAGAAAACTCACGCATTTCACAAGACGATCGTGCTCGAAGAATCAAACCAACAAGGAAAGAACAGGAAATCAATCAAGCAATTAAATTAGTGTCAATCAAATAAATTTCAGCGAAAATCAAGAAATCCTGCATTAATAAGGATTTTCCAGCCACCTAGGCTTGTTGAACAAGTAAATTAACTCTATAAATTGCAAGAAGGAAGCCAAGGTTTGGTGAGCTGGTTGGATGGCCAGAAGTCAATCTATGCGAGAAGCAACTGGTGGTGTTCGTAGGAGCTGGTGACAAGGGGACTGCACACTTCACAACCGAGCCAATTCTATTTTTTTTTTTCTAGAAGTAGTTGTAGTTATAAACATTTCGTAGTCATAATAAAATCAGCTGATTTAAACTTCTTGCTTGTGTTTATATCTATGTTGTGTTATAGGAGTTTTGCATGAATATTCTCGAGTAGAAGCAAGTTAAGAGCGTAGGTTAAAGAGTTTTACACTTCTGCATTACTATTTTATACATATGCGCCGATTAGCTACCTAGGTATATAACTTGCGGTGAGTTCGAAAGAAGGAACCGCATGGTGACACAATATGCTACAATAGGTTGAAGGCAAGTCTTTGGATCATTTAGAGAGTTAGGAATAACCTTACTATTGCTTACGTTGCACCGAGTTAGTATGGAGTTCGCAGCGGAAGCTGATTCTACCATAAATCATTAAGTAAGGAAGTACTTATTGGTAGAGGGAAGCGAGAAACTCGATAACTAGTTTCGCGCTCTTAATATCTTTTACAACTGTCTATTTATGACTACTCATTGCATTCATATTTAGTACTGTTAGCATTTGCTTCATTTTATTATCAGCATCAGAAGAAAAACAACAACTATCTTAACCATGCATTTACTTTCTGCACAACTCTCAACTTAGCAATATTAGTTCTAGACATCCATCTTTGTGGGATCGATAAAATTATATACTTATTACTTACTGCACTTCGACTGCGTATACTTGCGCGTAAGCGATTCTAAGATTTACTTAATAGTTTAACTCAGAATTAATTACATAGATTATATTAGCACTCGGACGCTCCAGTTAAAAACTTAAACACTTTTTGGGTCTATAAGTTGATCAAACAAAGGAAGGATTATTTGTCTGCCAACAAAAATATACAAGAGATATACTTCAAAAGTTTGGCATGATGGAGTGCAAGCCAGTCTCAACGTCATAGAGCCAAATTCTAAGATTTATGCACATGAAGGCAAAGACTTGGACAATGGAACAATGTATCGGTAACTTGTAGGTAGTCTTAACGACCTACCTTTGACTCGACCTGACATTTCTTATAAAGTTGGAGTCATGAGTCGGTACATGCAAAGTCCAAAGAAACCTCATTTGGATGTAGCTCAATGGATGCTAAGATATGTCAAAGGTACAATCAATTATGGTCTTTTATACAAAAGAGGCGAAGACTGTAACTAGTTGGATACTGTGATGCTGACTATGCAAGAGACCATGATACTCGAAGATCAACCAGTGGTATGTGTTCAAGCTTGGATCGGGAACAATTTCTTGGTATAGCAAAAGACAACCAATAGTATCATTGTCAACTACAGAAGCGGAGTACATAGCAGCAGCTGTAGTAGCTCAAGAAAGTACTGGTTGATACTCTTAATGGAGGATTTGCACCAGAAAATTGACTATGCAGTGCCACTTCATTGCAACAACCAATCCGCAATTCGCCTAGCAGAAAATCTGGTGTTTCATGCTAGAACAAAGCATGTAGACATGCACTATCATTTTATTAGAGAGAAAGTTCTGAAAGAAGAAATCGAGATGCGGCAAATCAAGACAGATGAGCAAGTGGCAGACTTGTTCACAAAAGGGCTGAGTACTGGCAAATGTGAGGGCTTTCGCTATCACCTTAACATGGTACGACGAATGGAGGCTAGTGCTGATGGAGAGTGTTAAAAGTTCATCACTAGCCTATTGAAGTTTAACCCAATAATTATGATAGCCCAATTATCAAGAAGAATATTAATTAGCCTAATTAAAGTAGGAGTCCATAATCTAGAAGTTTCTTGATAAATTGTAGAAGTGTTTAGAATTTAGACTTACGTGGACATTTTAAAAGTGTTCTAGAAAGTGAAAATTTTCTAGATATTTTTAGGATCACTCTAGACAAATGTGTGGTCTACATTGCCTAGTTCACACTATAAATAATCCTCCACCCCACCATATTTTGTATCCAAGAAAAAAGCAAGTGTTATAGTGTCCTACAAAGTGTCTTCAAAGAGTCCTAGAGTGACTTTGTAGTGTGAGTCCTAAACACTTGTCTTCTAATCTCTTCTTAAGTGGTCTCAATAAAAAGTGTTGGTGTTTCCCACAAAGAATTGTGTTCAACAAAAAAAAACCTGAAGCAAATTAAAAAGAAAAACGAATGGTCACAATGTTGGACAAATGGAGGAGAGAGAACAAATAAACACGTGGCGAAAAATCATTGAGAAAATCAACAAAATTAATTAACAAAAAAAAACTCCCTTTTGTTCATATATGTACCCTTTAACCAACGCATGGTACATTTGTACGTGACTTTAACCATTATACAGTTTGAGTTAAACCAAATCGATTTTTCTCCAACCAGCAAAAAACTAAACCGATTTTATCGGTTTTCCTTAACCTCAACACAACCTAACTTGAAAAAAATCAACTCAAACTCAAAATTTATATTTTAGATTGAATTAATCCAGTTAGTTATCGATTTTTTTGTACCCTTATGCATAATTTTCTTAAAATATCTATTGACTTTACAAAGCTTACAGACTTCTTTTAATACCTCAATGGTATGTTTGTTTTTTGGACATGAGCAGTGGTTAATGACCACTCCTAAAAAATCTCTCGTTTGTTTTTTGTAGTAAATAACCACTCTTTAACCACTCATCAAACCCTCTATCAAATCTCTATTTTTTTTTAAAAAAAATAAAAAACTCCTTTATCAAATCTCGCATTAAATCTCATCAAACTTATCTTTTAATCTTGGCTAACATCAATATTAAAGTATTCCTTTCTAAAAATAATTTTAATTCTATCGAAAAAGTCAATAGCGTGTTGGCTTGGTTGTAATCCAATTTAATTCTATGTTCAAAGATTCGATCTTGAAATGAATTATTTTATAAAAATTTATCAATTAATAATAATTTTAATTCATAAATAACCTCTTTTTTTTTTATAAAAATTTTCATGTAAACATATTTCTAAAATTATGAAAAATTAATAAGAACAAATTTGCAAATGAAATATAGTAATAAATTAACAACAAATACTAAATTTTAACTTTGTTATCATTATAAAGATTAAAATTGACATTTAAAAGTAAAAGAATCAAAATAAAACAAAATTGAAAGTACATAAACTAAAATGACATTTTAATTATTTTATTTTTCTAAGTAGTTAATATTTAAAAAAAAAAAAAAAACAAGAAACAAAATTTAATAAAGGTAGGTAAGGAAAGAAAAAAAACACAAATATTTTGAAGTTATAATTTTTTTCTTTTATTTCTCTTTTAGGAAACAAATATTTTAACAAGTATATAATATATTTTGATTACTTTTTCTTAATAAGACCATCATACCCACTACTTCCTATTTATATTTTTTCTAGAAGAATATATTTTTACAAGTTTCATGTAAATATATTTTCTATTACTTTTCTAATAACATTTTTAACGGTCTATTCAATGGTAAATTTAGTCCAAATTTTTAAAATTTATTATTGTTTGCTTAATTCAAGTTACTAATATGTTTAGTAACAAAATATAACACTAAAAGTTGATTGATAATTCAATATGATAGTTTTTAATTATCTTAGTGGTGTTATGTGTGTTAATAAACTAAAATATCATGAATTCAAATTCTTCAATTTTAATTATTATTATATGGTAAAAGATAAAAATATTTTTTAAGACCGATTAACAACAATTGAGGTAAATAAATAAAATTCATAACTTTTAATTATAGACACATAATTGTTATTATTTACTCCAACTACATTTTAAAAAATAAAAAGAAAAAAAATCATATTAACCACTATTAACCTCAATTCTCAATTCTCAAACAAGTAGTTGATTACTCCACTACTATTAACTTTCATTCTCAAATGAGTAGTTAACCACACCAAACTTCTATTAACCATTTCTTTCTCCTTCACTCCCCTCCACTCTTTTTTACCAAAACAAATGGACCCAAAAAAGATTTTTTTAGTACAATAAAAATAAAATAAAAATAAAACCTCTTACTTTGAGGAGGCCACTATTTGGCACTATCTCAACCAAACTATTTACACCCAATTCCTCTAAAACAGCCTGGGGCAAAATATAGCTTGCAAGTAAATATTTATAAACTCATATATTCTATAGTTAAACTTGCAGGCCAATAATTTGAACTAAATTATGAGTATAAATCTTGTACAATTGAACTTTGCATGCCAATAGTTTGATCAAAATTATGTATACAATGATTTTTTATAAAAAAAAAAATTATGTATCCAATTGTCAAAGATAACATTGTTTAAATCGCATGATATATGAATAAGAAAAAAGGTATCATATATGATAGAATAACTAAGAAATTATATATTCAATTCCTCATTAAAAAAATGTTGGTTGAATTTAAAAAAAATTATATATAATTTTTAGAACGAATTAAATCATATTAGCATAATATTTTTCAAACCTGTATTTTTAAAATGGTTTGGATTATATCGATGTGACGTAGGAAATAAAAAGTCAAATTTGTTTGGTAAAATTTAACATTCCCTCTAACCTAAGAATAATTAATGCGCATTCATTATTTTATTATACATATGAAAATTGTGCATGCATGTATCAAATATTGTTAAAACGAACGAGAGCAATGTCAAGTTTGGAAATGAACGAAAAAGATAGTTGGTTTCTTATTTTTAAATTTGAGGGTATTTTAAACTTAGACAAATCAGGTGGATAAATTAGAAAGTATCTATTTTAATATTAATTATAATTTTCAAATCACATATCTAAGTAAATATATGAAGAAGTAAACTTTCTCTTAATGGGGCAATTTTTAATAATTTGATTTGTTGATATATCTTAAATCCAAAGTTTCTCGTAAATTTATATTATCTATAAAAGAATGACAAAGACTTCACTATAATCTTTGAGCGAGGGTTTAAGAGAAGAAAAATGAAAATGATTATTAATGTGATAAAAGCTGAGAATATGAGAAAAAATAATTATTAAAGAAAATGATCAAGTGAAGATAATGATTATTGTAAAAAGTAATTATACGAATTTTGGAAAGAGAATGATTGTGAAGAACTGCATAATTTATATTTAAATTGAAGAAAATAATTATGAAACTGAGAAAAATGAAAAATAAAAAATAAATTAGGAGAGAATAATTTTTTTTCGGCCGTCCAAACAAAAATAAGAGGTTATTCTTCCCCAAACCTAACTCACTCCTCAAACACCAGTTAAAAAAGTAGAAATTTCTTAATTGAGTTATATGTACTTTTTAACCCTTAAATCAAAATTAATTACACTATCCCTTTTTCGTTTGCATAATAAATAAGAAAAATTTATATGTAAAGAAATAACTTGATAACACAGATTTCTTTAACAAATAATGTAAATTTCCATATTTCATCAATTACCCAAAATATGGGGAATACAAATGCAAATTTGCTAGATCCTTTTAATGTAAAGAATACTCTCTTTTTAAGCAATTAAACATTTGGAGAAGAAACCAAATAAAAAACGAAACTCTATTTAAATCTTAAAAAAGGGAAAATGAAAGCAAGAAAACTCTATTATAATTCAATGGAAATTTCATAGCTAATAGTAGGTTGCTATAAATAAAAGAAAAGTAGAAGAGAAAGGGAAAAATATGTGAAATTTTCAAATATATTCAAATTCTTTGTAGTCATCTTACAGCAATAATTTAGAAATCAAAATGGCTGGAAGACAACGTTTGAGTTTTAACCATAATTGAAATACAACTCCCTTCTTTTACAATCTATGAATAATTAGCTGTACACTTTTCTTATATATGAAAATTTGGTTAGTTTATATTTTTCTACTAATGATCATTTTGAGTGAAGAACTTCGTGATTTTGTAAGGAATTTGAGTTGATTAATACCATAAGTTAAAGGGTTGCTATCAATAAGTCTAAATTTGTATGCTTGCTTTGAACTTTATGTTATTTGTTTTGTTTTGATTAATAAATTATAAATATTTTATCGTTGCCCATAATAATTAAATGACATAAGTATATATCCATGATCGAGGGGTCAAATCTAAATCTTTTATTTTAATTGTCATTAAACTAAAAACAAATATTAAAATATTTATTTTGATTCATGTACTTTAAAATTTTAGTTTATTTTACTATATATATTAATATCTATTGTTAGTTTTTTTTTTTTTTTTTTATACATAAAAAAATCATTAGATTTTTTTTTTTTTTTATAAATTTTAGAAATGTGTTTATCTATTATCTTCTTTTTGCATGAAAATTAATATTATTTATTTAATTTCGATTAAAAAAGATCTTCAATAACTAATTTAAAATGGATAAAAAGTACATGATTCAAAGTGAACATTTAAAAATAATTGAAGTTAAATAAAAAAAAAATCAAGCTACTAGATCAAAGATAATTTAATTTAGGTTAAAATACCATTCTAGTCCCTCGACTTTCATATTTGTTCCATTTTGGTCATTTAACTTTCAAATGTTCAGTTTTAGTCTGTGTACTTTCATGTTTGTTCAATTTTGGTCCCTAGACTTAAAAGTGTCCAAATTTAGTCCTTAGATTTTCCTTAAAGCTTAAAAATAGTCACTATCTTTAAAATCTGTTTTAACTCCATTAAAAATCTAAAAAAAAGAAAAGAAATTAATGGTTGATTTATTATTTGGGGGTTAAGGTTCATAATGTCAGAATCCCGTAATTTTAAACGACGTTTACTACGTCATGCTGACTAAAAAACAGTTACAAAGAGATGCAATTTTAAACTTTCAAATTCAAATTTAAGATAACTACTCCTGTCGGGTTTATTTTGAAATAATAAATAAATGACAAGCCCTTGGCCAAGGTGTTTCTAAAAAAGTTAGCGAATAAATGAATAAATAATGGAAAATGGCATTCATGACATAGTTAACAAATTGTGTTTCAAGAAATAACAATAGCCCTATTCTAGCATGCCAAACAAACAAATGATAGAAATTGCAAATATCCTAACAAACAATCTTAACGGACGCAGCAAGTTTCACCCATGATCACTTCAGAATCTTCCAGCTAACCGCCTCGATGATGTCCTTGATTACCTGGTAGAAAAACCATAGAAAGGGTGAGTATAAAAGAATACTCAGTAAGAACTCCCCAACAGGGGTACAATGCACAAGGTAGAGTCTAACATGCTGGAAATACATATTTAATCTCACTTTCACTTTTAACTTGTATTTGGTCATGGTATTCGTTATATGACTTGCTTGTGAGGCCCTTGAGACACTCACTTGTTCTAGATAATATGACTGGTTATGAAGTTCGTTACACAACTATCTAGCTCAAACTCAACTTTTCTCTACTAGAGTACTGACGACACCGGTCCAAGTGAGCCTTCTACCTGACACTCGGTACGTGTACGCATACTCTGCATGGTGCTGTGAACCAGTCAGTTGTAGGCCTACACAGACTGACCTAGTCTATGTCGACATGCCTAAAAAAATTGAAGAAAGGTGCCCACTGAGTCATGGTCTTGGAGCCCTCACCAGTGCACTGAGTCAGCCTGTTCACACCCATCGCCCTAAGCTAAGACCCTCCCATAGCAGGCGTACACTATGTTCAGGGCCAGCCTAAAAGGGCTACAAACTAGGCATCGCCGGGGGCGGCATGTTACATCACATCCCCGGCTATCGGGCGTAGGATAAAGATCCTTAACGACACTGACCCAATGAGAATAACGTACGTTGTGTTCTCTGCAGCCTTTAGATGATGACAGAAAAATACTTCCATAATAGGGGAAACTTAATAGCCTAGTCCTAGCCGATCACCAAACATGCTTTACAATTCAACTGGCATCCTAGCAGGATACTAATATACTTGATCTTGACTAGCTATAAACAACATGTCATCACCACAAACGTACAGAACAGGAACAATAGAACATGCATTATAAGAGAAATCGCGTGCCAGGACCCCATAATCCCGGCGTGCTTACCGTTAGAAATTACTTAAGACATATACACAATGTGGTACCCCAGGACCTCATAATCCCGAAGCACCACAACAGAGTAAAATAGAACAATGGAATAACAAGCAACACAACAAACATGCACACATCAACATTCTATTTCAAGTATTACAAACAACAGCACAATAAACTTCGCCTCGAGCAGGGAACCTGAAATTCCACGGAACCTGCATGCATAAAAGATAAATAAAAACATCATGACTTAGAATTTACGTAAAAACATCCATCAGAAATTCCACAGAACCTGTTTATAAACATTTAAAACGTTCTCTGTTCAAAACATTAAAAGTAACCCCGGGGACATTTATAAACATTCGAAATATCCAGAAAACAAAACAGTCAAAATAACATTCTCAGGTTCCAAATCTAAATCCTACGGACACCGTGTCCGACTACATGCTGAATCAATTATTAAACAAAATATAAAACAGAGTGCCAGTGTGTAACGACCCAGTTCTTCATTCCGGTTTCTCAGGTACGTTCGGTTGGTTTTTCTGATGTTCGGTTGGGCCGTTAGGGCTCTTTG
>JBBMKA010002669.1:0-12391 GCA_037833695.1 Sechiopsis laciniata | reverse complement strand
TCATATATCAAGAGATAATATATATCTATTTATTTAAATTTTCAAAATTCAAATTTATTTAAATAAACATTTTTTTTTATATACATTAATATTGGGGGAGGGGGATTTGAACATGTAACATCAGAGTTACTAAGTTGTACAATATGCCGATAGAGCTATGCTCTTGTTGGCTTATTTAAATAAACATTTGATACAATAATATAATTATTATAATTATATACCGATATATTAATATATTATTTGTTTTTATGTTTGATATATTTGTAATTATAATATTATTATTGTTTAAATATATTAATATATTTAAATAATAATAATAACTATAAATATATCAAACATAAAAAAAATAAAAAGATGAAAAATGTTAAGAACAAAAAAGAAAAAAAAAAAGAGAGAAGATGATGAATACTTTAGACCAAATAAGATATTAGAAACCTAACACTTCTTCTTATCTTCTCTCATCCCAAAACAAACACACCCAAGGTGGAAGAATAAAAAAAGATCCAAAAGGAATATACACGAAAGAGGCATAGAGGAAAGGAAATTCCGAAAACGGTATCAAATGAATAGTGTACAAAAGAGTTATGATTTATGACAAAGGTGGCCCTTAAATTCCCGAAAAGGGCAGTAGAAGAAGCAATCAAGGTAGGAAGGAGAAGGGACAAATGAGTCAATTAAAATTAATGTGTCTAGTCTGCTAGTGATAAGGGCATTTTAGACTATTTACTTGTTAAGGTGTGTCCCAAATGATAAGGGATCCTATCCCTTCCATCGGTTCGAGGATGGAGCAGCACCAACAACTTTGTACAGACGACGACTTGCATTTGCGTTATCACCTCCAAATTTCTGGGGGTGCTTGTTTCATATTCGTAAGATTTAAATTAAGGAGTTATATTGAGTAGTTAAAAATTAAAAATTATGCAAAAAATTTGTTTGGATGTAGATTTTGTGTAAATGAGTTAGAGTCAAAATCTTGTTTGAATGTAAATTTAAAATGAACAGTTATTTTTAATAGTTAAAAAAGAAATGATTAAAAATGAATGGTTAACGATGAGTTATTTTGATTGATTTAAAATGAATAATAAAAAATGAGTAGTTAGAAATGATTGAATATTTATAAATAAATGGTTTGCTTTTTTTTTTTTTTTTTTGAGAACTCTTCGCTAAAATTTATAATACTGGTTTTGGTTAGAGGTAGAATAATGCAATTAATGTGGATTTCAATGAATTGACAATTGTTTTCACAATAAGTGAAATTTACTCAAAGCATCGATTATTGTGGAAAAAAAAAACTAGCCTTACCATTGTTTTTTTAATCAAGAATAGGCGATCAAATGACTCAAGTTGAGTTTTTATTTATTCCAACAAAAAGAATTGAATTTTTTCGCTCTCCCAAATGATAATTGTTTGGTTGTAAATCAGTTCAACATCAGTGTCACAGGTTCGACACTAGTTCGATATCGAGAATTGGTATTTGCCCCCCTTTCTCAATATGTATTCAAAAAAAAAAACAATTTTTAAATTTTACCACTATTTTTGGAGTTTTTAGTGTAAGTCAAAATACTATTAAGGTTTTTTTTTAGGAATTTGTCAAACTGAAAAAGTATTTTATAATACTAACTAAAAAAAAATTTAACAATCATAATTATAAATATTAATAATTATACGGTATTATTAAAATAATACTATATTAATATATAATATTGTACTATAACATATAATAATATAAAATACTATATTAATAATAAAATAATATTGTATAATGAATATTAATAATACCGTATTTTTTTTACTATGGATGTAAATATTTTCATTTTGTGAAATTGGACTATCGAGCACAATTTTCTTACTATTAATGGGTTTTATTAAGTAAATACAATATATTCGAAAGGTCGGTCACCTATTGGTTTGGTTAATTAGTTGTAATATTTTACTTTAACTTCACGATGATGGATTCGATCTAAAAATTCATATTTGACTTTCATCTTAATTGAAAATGATAGTAACCTCTATGTCGAATTTGAGGGGGTTAGCAGATGATATTCACACCCAGTAGATGATATTCAATAATAATAATGGTAAGTGGAATACAACACTCCAATTTCCTTTCTGAAAAGAAAATAAAATATCCTACCATGAAAAATTCACGCCACAAATTTATACTTGTTGCGCGCGCGTATATATATATATATATATATATTTTTAATTTCAAGATTGGGGAATCGGATTCGAACCATGACCGAAACACAAAATTCACCAATTCAATCGTCAATTCCAAACATACACTTAACACTACTTTTTATTTATTTATTTTTGTTTTGAAGACAAAAGATACTTAAAATTTGATTTTTGTGAATAATATTTTTCAAAATCAAACTTTTTGTTTAGAATATAGTGTTACGTTTAAGATATGAGTAATAAAAGAGTTGAATATTGAAATCTCAATCTGTATGATAGTACATATTTTGAAATAGAAAAAAAGAGGTTATGGAAAATTTTTATAAATTTTTTTTTTTTTTTTTTTTGAAATAACAAACTTACCTAAATGACAAACATTTAATCCTTTTGAATAATGCTGGGCTTAAATATTAGGAAATAGCCCAAAACATGGGAGTCAACAGCAGGCCCAGCTGTTAGAGGTAGCAGCATCTATCTGACATTAACAGGCCCACAATTAAAGGCTCGGCCCATTTAATCCTTTTGATCACAATAACTTCTGAAAAATTTGTACGGACTTGGATATGAGATTGTTATTTATTAGTAACTTAAATATGTTTTATGTTATTGTTTTGGTATAATTATTTCATTGCTTTGCAATCTTCATACCTTTACTACTCTTTCTTCTTTTTTTTTTAGTATAATTCAAGGGAGAGAGACCTCAAACTCTACATAGACGACACTCTTACCTTTAAATAAATGAGAGCCAAATACCATTTTTAGGATCAAATTCTGACCTTAATATTGAACTGAATTTCCAAAAAACAATGAAATCATCATATCACCAACGTTTTGGGTTCATAGGTTTACTACTCCTGCATATAAAGCTTCTTACCAAAATTGAAAAAAAATAATAATAATAAGAATAGTGTTCAATTTTCCCTTCTAAATTAAGCCAAAATTTACAAATTGTTTCATAAAATTGAATGCTAAACATTTTATTTGAAATCAAATTGAATATTAAACTATATAAAAAAAAAAAAAAAAAACTAATATGCAACTATATTTGTATGAGTAATTTTTTTATTTTTATTTTTTTTATTATTATTATTTTTTTTTATGGAAGGGACCATAAATCATACATATAGGATATTACTGCCCTCAAATCAAATGAGGGTCGAATACTTATTTTTAAAATCGAACTCATGACTATAGAATTGAATTAAATTATAACCAATCAAGATAATCTGAAGGTCACCAACTCATTTAGTTGTAGGAGTAAATTTTAAAGTAAACAGTTTTTTTCCTTAAGGGAGAAGGAACCAAAAAATTAAAAATAAAAATAGTATAACATTAATTATTAACAATTGAAGTTTAAATAAATGGTTTTAAAAACTTATATCTAATTTTTGAATTTCAATCCTATGATTTTATAGAAATACACTTGATATCGCTAAGTTATTGTTCTTTTTTGTGAGTAAATACTTATGTAAGTTGAGTTATGTTATTGTGAGTAAATACTAAAAAATATTAATATAAAAAAAACCATAAAAACAAGGAATTTGTTGTAGAAAGTAAATTTTAGGTGCCCTAGCGTAATTATAACAACTTTTGGTTGATTGGTTGTATTTATTTAAATTTTAAACTTACATTATTAGAGGTGTTTGAATGAAGTTTTGGATGAGAAGTTAATTTGAAAAATTATTTTGAGTAGTTAAAAATTGAGAGTTGTAGCAAAAAGTTCGTTTGAATGTAATTTTTTTGTAAAGGAGTTAGAAACAATAGTTTATTTGGATGTGAATTTAAAATGAGTACTTATTTTGAGTGGTTAAAAAAAATGATTAGAAATGATGAGCGGTTAAAATGAACTATTTTGAATAGAAATGAAAAGTTATTTTGAGTAGTAATAAATGAATGACTAGAATGAGTGGTTAGAAATAAAGAGTTATTTTTAATAGTAAAAATGATAAATTGTTTTGAGTAGTTACAAAAACTTATTTGAATATAATTTTTTAGAAATAATTAGTAAATACTTATTTTGAATCCTCCATAAATTCGACAAACATTCACTAAAGTTTGAAGTTTGATTATAAGAGGTCTATATTGATGCTTTCTTTATTGAGAAGTTTATATTGATTTTGATAGAATTATAAATTTCTGATAAAAGATTATTTGACACATCATGGCTTAGAAGAGTAAGCCAAATAAGAGCATGCATGTAAAAACTACTATTTGAATTAGTGATTAGAATATTTCGTTAATGCCATAGACTATTTTGAGCAAAACTTAACTAGTCAATCATGTTGATTTTTTTTATTTGTCAAAGAACTAGTCATACACGTTGATTATACACATGTTCAAATTCCTTCTTATGCATTGTTGAATTAAAATATAAATAGTGTAAACTAAAGTGAATAGAAAAAATGGAATGTTAAGGGACATTATTGACAAATTATAACAAATGAAACTGTTCCATGCTTGACATTAAAAAATAAAAAAGAAAAGAAAAAAAAAGAAAAGAGAGAGGTGAGAGGAAAAGGGTGGTTTTGTAGAGCATTACCCTTATTTGATTGTGTTCTAAACCAAAATATTATAATTCATTTTTATAGAATTTAACAATTATCTTGTAAAAATAGTCAAAGTGTCCACAACTTTTACTAACAATACAAACGTAGGAAGTGCACCAACTATTTATATGATATATGAACGAGTAACTAGCAAGTTACAAATTCAAATCTCCAACCCTATCTATCTTTCCGATGCTTATTTATTACGGCACTTAAAAAGTAGCCTAAGACTCTAATTCCATACACTAAACATGTTTTATTATTATTTTTTGAGGTCAACTATAAACCACTCAAAACATGATTTTAATTTTACTAAAAAAACATAATTTTATTTAATGATAAATTAACGGTCATTAAATAGTCAAGAATCTCTAATAAACCAAGAGACTGTGGTTACACATGACCAAGACCATAAGGCCATAAGACCACTTTATTAAACAAGATACCTGGGGAAAAGAAACCATCTGAACCGGAATGAAGGAAACGAACATCCCGAGCAAATGATACCATCTCATAAGTTAATGAAGTAAATATAGATGGTATAGCATCTGCTTGACCAAATTGACGATCATCATTTGGTTGCTTGGTTTTCATTTTAGGCCAATGAGTCTTTAATAAACCTTGCATGTACCGAAAACTGTCTTCATCAAAGTCATCTTTAATAATCGAAGCAAAAGTTGATTTTGAAATCGGCTTCTCTAATTTGATTATTTTTGTCAAAGAGAACTAGGATAAATACAGTCGAGCTACTCTATCTGATCTCTCCGTTTTCAAAGAAATTATCTTAGATGAAACGGAGAAATAATTCTAAGTAGTCCCGACCGAGTAAGTGAGACCGTCACATCCATCTTTTCACCTATCACTGTATCACTAGCATAATAGTGCTGTAAACATACACTGCATTGCTTAAAGTATTTAGCCGTAGACAGATAACCAGACTTCCACTTAAGTGAAAGCACCGTTCTACTAAAGTGAATTGCTGCTAAAGTACATTCTACTGACGGACAACCAGCTAGAATTAACTGGATTCGTAATAAGAACCCAATTAATGACTTAGAGTTTTCAAAGACTCTATGCCACGAATAAGCACACATCTTTTCTAAATAGTTTGTAAAGTATCAAACATATCTCTGAACTATAGGATTTTTGAGCATTTCTCCTCAACTTTGAAAAGTTTAAAAAATATTTCTAAACTTTACAAAATGTTTAAAAAATATTGTCGTCGTTAAAGTTAGATAGAAACCATTAAACTTTTGTTTCAAAAACGTCCATGGACTTTAAAAAGTTTAAAAAATACCCTTGACTATAAAAACTTTTATAAAACATTTTCACCATTAAGTTTTGAAAGATCGTACTGATCAATTAAGCTCTAGAAATTCAAAATTCATCACTATAACCATCTTTGGATTAATCAACTAAACTTTAATGAGCTTCAAAAAATCTCTATATGAACCTACCCAATTTAAGTTTTCAAACGCATCCCAACAATAGTTTAATTTAAAAAATTAAAAAAAAACTCATCCCAACGACAATTTAGTCTTTTTTCATATTTGAATAATGAAGAGATAATTATGATCATGAATTTTTTGAGTTTAGTTGATCACTACGATCTTTAAAAGCTTAATGATGAAAATGTTTTATAAAAGGTTTTATAGTCAAAGATATTTTTAAAACTTTTTAAAGTTCAGAAGTATATTTTAAACAAAAATTTAACGGTTTCTATCTAACTTTAGCGACAAGAATATTTTTGAAATATTTTATAAAGTTTAAAGGTATTTTTGAAAATTTTCAAAATTTAAAGGTAACATCGACAAAAACCTTATAATTCACGGATATGTTTAATACTTTAGCCTACAAATATCGAAGGGGGCATCGGTCAAAAAAGAAAAGGGAATATTAATAAGAAAGGAAAAGGGGACAAGAACTCGAATAAAAAACACGCACAACAAAAACAAATTCTTCCTCTTTTTATTTATTTTTTATTTTTTTATTTCTTCTGGTGATTTCCTTAAAACCGTAAATCATCATCAATACCGACCTCATCCACCGGCTCTGTGTTTCTATTTCAATTCAATTTCCCATGTTCTCAACCACAGAGATCATTGCCTAAATTTAACACCCTAATTATATTCATCGCTTTACTTTAATTTCAATCTTAATTTCAATGGGAAAGCGCAAGCGAGGCTCTGATCAGTCCTTCCCCGATCGTCCTCTTCATCTCTCTGGTATGATTTCTCAACTTTTTCACCATGCCCTGTTTCTGTTTGATGAAATGTCTGAAACAGATTATTGAACAGTTTTTGTTATGTGGGATGTTTGGATGATGAACCATCGTTGTTTGTGCTTTTGAAATTGATGGAGGTGTCTTGTGGGGTTTGTTAGTAATTGAC
This sequence comes from Sechiopsis laciniata, assembly GCA_037833695.1. Taxonomy (NCBI): domain Eukaryota; kingdom Viridiplantae; phylum Streptophyta; class Magnoliopsida; order Cucurbitales; family Cucurbitaceae; genus Sechiopsis; species Sechiopsis laciniata. The sequence goes on along the minus strand of JBBMKA010002669.1, from coordinate 5,277 downwards.
ATTTGTGGAATTCAATTGGGTCTATGAGGATTTTGAGAGTTGAAGAAATAAGGAATGAATGTTGGGTTTTCTTTTCCTCAAGTGTTTTTAATTCTACAGGAAGATATTGGGGGTCTTTGGGCTTTTAAAGAGGCATAATTTGATGAAGAGTTGGAGTTTGTTGACCAATCTTAGTCAATTGACCACTTTGGGCGTTTGGGCCTCCGTTTAAGGGTGAGTTGGGTTGGATTATAATAACTCAATCCGTGTTTAGGCCATTGGTTTTAATAATCGATGAGTTAGCTCATAATCCCTCTTCCCAATTATAATTAACCCTTCAACCTTGTTAACTCATGTTATTTTTATTTTTGATTCAACAATCTTGAGGATGGGGTATTTGAACCTATAATCTCATGATCTCTAGGTTGTACAAGGTGCCGCTAGAGCTCTACTCTTATTGATGTTAACTCATGTTATACTAAACCTCTCTATTATAATAATCTCATGTTATAATAGCATGAACCCGAAATACATGTAATTCCTAATATAATAACATGAACTCCAAATGTAGGTTATTATAACTTTCCCATATAATAACCCACTATTTACAATAACTCAATTGTTGCCCCAAATTCACGTGAGTTCTCAATTAATTGAAGATTAGGGTGTAATATTCTAGTTGTTAATGTTGAGTTGAGTTAATTTTACACTTTGGAAATTCGAACTGATGTTTTATTCTGATTTTTCTATGCTTTAAATGATGAAATGGGACATGTTTCGTACGTATGTTGCAGGTATAGTGCCTTTTGCCAATCAAATGGAAGTGCGGTCGGAAGAGGTTTGTACTCTTTTGTTTGCCTCAGAAATTCAACCCATGTTAAAAATGAGATACTCCTTATACTATACTTTGTTATTTGAACTTGCATTATTCCTTGACCTATATAGTTCAAGCTTCAGTAAATAGGCAAAATAATTGTTTTGTCCTTTCCCTTAGTAGAGAAACATAAAGTTTTGAGTTTTATTTTCCTTTTATTGGACCACAATCTATTAAAGCTATGTTGCATTGAACAAGCAGGATCGGGGTCTTGTCCGTCCAGTATTCTTGAAACGTTCACGTCATCAGTATAGTCATCAATATTGTCGGCGAGGTTCAACTAGTAAACCTAATGCATCGACCTCCCGAGAAAACCGAGTCAGGTCGATGCTTGAAGAACGACCCGCCTTTAAATTTGCTGCTCATTGCAACTCAGAATTTCCAGACCACAGAGGTATATTTTTAGAAGTTCCTATATGGAGAACGAGAGTACTTTTACTGATGGCATTTTCACTTTTAGTGCTCTTAATCTTAAATGTTTAAGATCTTTGAAAATTTGTATCCTATATATGTGTGGCTATCTCTGTTTTAAATGAATAGACTTGAAAACGTAACTTTTCCAAGTGCTTATGCCACATTAATTATACATAATATTATGCCACATAAATAAAATTACAGCCTTTCTTCTGGTTGGATGACTAGAAACCTTGCTTTGAATTATATTTCATGTTCATAGGCTTGTTTGAAATGACTTTTCCAATTGCTTAAAAAGAGTTTTTGAAGTGTTAAAGAAGGGTTTTTGAATTTCCAAGCAGGCTCTGAATATAAGTTTCCTATTTTTCCATCTCATTTTTTTGCAGTTTTGGTGATTCAAGCCAAAGGAAAATATAAATAAATTTTAGTACTTAAATTCTGGATAAAGAAAAGTCAATTGTGTGGCGAGAAACACTTATTTTACAAAGGGAAATGTCCTTTAAAATATCATTGACCTTGAACCAAGTTGGAATTTCCATCTAGATAAATTCTAATAATCATCTGCAACCAACTATACCACCCGATCGTCGTAGCGAGCTGAACTTAGATTGATATGTATCCTTGACTTAGAGGTCGCAGGTTTGAATCTCCCAACCCTGAAATACTGTTGTTATACTAAAAAAAACCATATCACTGTATCATCCCACTGGATTGGATGCTCTAGTTTTTATGGGGGAAGATAATTACTTCTACATTAATGTTGTTCTGAATTAACTCAAACTTCTTGCATTGGTTTTAGATGGCAATGAGGGCACCTTCTGGGGGCCAGAAAGGATAAGGTACAATTCCTTAGGGAAGGATGCAATTTCATATCATGGAATGAGAATGCTATGTGGGATTTGTCAGAAGGTGATGAAACGAAAACTTTGCTTTCACGGTAACATGCTTTCTTCCAGCGAACTTCCCGTTGCTGCGGTTTTGGTTTGTGGCCATGTCTATCATGCAGACTGTCTGGAGAAGAGGTCGAATGTCGAAGATAGAAGCGATCCACCTTGTCCATTGTGCACGGATCCGCCTATTGTTGACTCAAAAGGAGGAGAAGAGGAGGAATGAGGAGTTGAATTGTACATATGTTATCAGATATCACACCAACAATAGGAATTAACCCTTGGCTTTGGCTTTGGCTTGAATGGGCAGCTAGAAGGTGGAGTATTTGCATCCTCTACTATTTTTCAATGAACTAATCTATCAGTTTTTTTCTGGATGGTTGTGATTTTGAAGACGAAAATGGTCGCTTTAAAACACAGCCGTACAAAAAATAGCGTTAGCAAGTCGAAAAATAGCGAGGATTTGTGCTCCATAGATTGGTTTTATGTAGAACTAGATTGACAATTGCAAAGTCCTTTGTTACCTTCTGGTTTTTTCTTATTTAGCAGAGGAATTTAGTTGAGACATCCTCCTGGGATTATGTACTTCTCTAGAGCAATGTCTAAAAAGACAAAAACAGTATATTTTAGAAAGTACTGCATGTAAGTAAAATTGTCATGAGTAGATTTTTCTTTTAAAAAAAATGGTTATGATTAAGCCATCTCATTAATAGATGATTTTGTTGAAGAACATGATCAAATCATTAAGTTCATTAATGTGGAGGCCTTTTATTCACAACAAAAGAAGGAAGAGTAAAAATAAATGCACATTGACCTTTTGAAACTTTTAGTGGTAGTTTTACTTCCTGCATCAACAAAGGCAGCTATTGATATTCCCAAAATACCAACTTTGAAACTTTTTTTTTTGAGAAAAACATTGAAGCTTGTTGAGATCAAAGCCTGTTTTTTTTTTCTTCTTCTTTTTTTTTTTTTTTTTTTTTAAAGAACAAACAAATTGTGTTTCAAAGATTGTTTAGGTTGTGTCAACAATAATGATTGGAAATTAGAGGATTTTCGAGAAATGTATAATTAACATCAACTTATTTATAAAATTAAATTAAAAAAACAGATTTAAAAATTAGTTTTCTACCCGTATTCTTGACAATTAATATATATGATCAAACGTCATTAAGATTGATCGAGGTGTGGTTAAATTGATTTAGATATTTATGAATATAAGAATTAAATACACCTAATGTGAGTTAATGTTGTCTCTAAGGGGTAGTTCAACGGTTGATGGCAAGGACTTCAAAACACGCTTCTTTAAGAGATTTCTAGTTCGAGACCCCTGGAAAGCGCTTTAATTAGAATATCTCGCAAAAGACGGGTTAGGATGCTCCGAATATAGGGGAGCGAAGCTCCGATTTCTCGATTTTTTTTTTTTTTTTAAAAGTGAGCTAATGCTAATTTTGCTTAGAAATGGAATTATATGTATAAAGATTTAATAATAATGTAGCTATTTGTGTCTGAGAATGAAACTTCGGAATATTAAGCTTTGAATAATTAGAAAATAAATCTATACAAAACGAAATGAATGGCAATTGACCGCATAGTGCAATGGATTAGCATGTTTGACTACGGATCAAAAGATCGTGGGTTTGACTCCCACTGTAATCGCTCATTTCTTTCGGATTTACAACTAACCCGCCCATTAATATCTAATTTTATTAATCGTTTTTTCCAAATAAAACGATTTTTTATTGAATTAATAATAGGGATAAGATTACGTAAGAATTTAACACTTCGAAATACGAATTAAAATCGAACATGTGATTATTTCTTTTCTCAAAGGAAAAAAATCATTCTTTCTAAAAAAAAACCAACAAGTGATAAAGTTGAGCAACTGAGGTAATCTTGAATCTTTGTACTTTTTTAAGGCTTCAATTTGTACTTCATTTATATATATATACAACTTATTTGGATACTTGAATTTTAGGTGTTCTTTAAAGTTGTAATTATAAATCTAATCTTTATAATTTAAAATTCTTATAATTTAATAAACTTTAACTTTTTGTCTAGTTTGTATGTATTACATATTTGTTCCATAAAAATTTAGTCAACCTTTACAAATTTGGTCCACAATTTTCTTTATTGTATACTTAGACTTTGGATAAATTGTCCAATGCAAAATCAATTATACAAACAATGTTTACCAACTAGAGCAATAATTTGAATCTTTCAACCCATTTTTTGTTGAATTAATAAATAAAAAACTACAAGCAATTTTGGTTATTCATAGTCAATTCTTTTTTCTTTCTTTTTCTTTTTTTGAAACATAGTCGTTCTTTTCCCTTAAACTTTGATCTTCTCAACCAGCCTTTTGATTTAGGTAAGTAATGAAAATCTGCTCAATTACCAAAAAGGATAAAGAAAAAGAAAAGAAAATTATACTCAATATACTCTCTCATAAAATAATTATAAATATAGACAAATTTTAAAGTATTTATATATAATCATTAATATTGAATTAAAAATTCTCTTTAATACAGTACTATATGTTATTAATACAATATTATAAAAAAGTATTATTAATACCAATGACTATAATTACTAATTTTTTTTAAGTAACCATATTTGTAGTTATTTTTTTACCTTACACTAATCTTACAAGTTTATCTAAAAATGAAATTAAATACACTGGGTGAACAAAACAAGAAAGAAAAGTCTAATTATTGTTTTTTTAGTGAAGAAAACAGATCATAATACACAACATTATTGGACAGAAGAAAAGAAGTGGTATAAGTTTACTTATTTGGCTTATTAAAACTTACAAAAGTCATCATACACAATCTCTTTCCATTACAAAGATTCATGCTTGAAATTCTCCCATATGGGTTATACATCCTCAAGCATTTGGGAAAGAATATTAATCCCCTCCAACATATATAATATAGTCATATATGATTAATTAGAGCTTCACATGTATTTACTTCCCTCCATTGAAGAACTTTGTTCTCAACTTCAACTTGGGCGATATCCAATCCGAAAGATTAGCAATCATAAATCCCAAAAATACCTGAAAAAAGAATTACAAATTTTGACTTAGAAAATCAATGAATATCGTGTATTTTAGGAAAATCATAA
>JBBMKA010002648.1:0-12392 GCA_037833695.1 Sechiopsis laciniata | reverse complement strand
TATATATAAAATCCTAACACACCCAGATCACAAATAACTCTTTTAATGAAAAGCAAGGAAAACCTGGCGTGGAGCAATGTTAATGAATAAGAAATCCTTGTGCACCTTTGCTCTAGCATCTACCACTTACTTTACGTCTCATAGAATCCGCTTGTCTGAACTCTTCTCCATAAAAATGCTTCACTCTGTGTCCATTCACTAAAAATTCACTATTATCTTTTTCATTCTGTAACAAGATAGCTCTATGATTATGTACCTTGATCATTTGGAAAGGCCCAGACCATTTTGATCTTAATTTTCCTAGGTACAACTTAAGTCTAGAATTGTATAATAGCACTTTTTGTCCCTCAGCAAATTGTATTGGTCTAATTCTCTCGTCATGCCACTTCTTAGTTTTCTCTTTATAAATTTTGGCATTCTCATAGGAAAATTGTCTTTACTTTTCCAACTCTAAAAGCTGTATCTTTCGTGCATGACCAATATGTTGTGAATTCCAATTCAAGTCCTTGGTAGCCTAATATGCCTTATGTTCTAGTTCTAAAGGAAAATGACAAGCTTTTCCACACACAAGATGGAATGGGGGCATACCCAAAGGTGTTTTAAAAGCTGTTCTATAGGCCCATAATGCATCTTCTAGCTTTCTTGACCAATCTTTCCTATCTGGCTTTACTACCTTCTCAAGAATCTTCTTAATCTCTCGATTGGATACTTCAGCTTGACCATAAGTTTGCAGATGGTATGCTATAGCAACTTTGTGTCGGATATTTTATTTTTGCAATACACCTAATAGTGCCCAATTCATAAAATGAGTATCCTCATCACTGATAAGCGATCGTGGTGCCCCAAATATTGTAAAAATTTGTTTTTGCAAAAATTTTATTACTGTTGCTACATCATTCTTAGCACAAGCTAATGTTTGTATCCATTTGGATACATAGTCTACTGCAACCAAGATATATTCATTCCCATTAGATTTTGGAAATGGTCCCATAAAATATATTCCCTGAACATCAAATAGCTCTATTTCCAGAATATATTTGAGGTGCATCTCATGACATCTTCCAATGTACCTAACCTTTGACAATTCTCACAAGTTTTGACAAATTGATATGCATCCTTAAAAATGGTTGGCCAGTAATATCCTGCTTGAAATACTTTAGCTGTTGTTTTTGCACCTCCAAAGTGTCCTCCATATGCTGCAGCATGGCACTCTACTAAAATCTCCTGAGCCTTTTTTTCATCTACACATCTGAGGATGACAATATCAGCACATTCTCTGTATAGATATGGTTCATCTCAATAATATGCTTTTGCATCGTTCAAAAATCTTTTCCTTTTCTGATAATTCTGCACCATAGGCATCAATCCACTTGCCTTAAAATTTGCACTATCTACAAACCATGGTTCTTGTCTACATTGCTGAAGCACAAACAATTGCTCATCTGGGAAGGATTCCTTGATCTCTATTTGCTCAAATTATGCTCCAGCATTCTCTATCCGTGATAAATGATCTGCTATTACATTTTCGCACCATTTCTTGTCTAAAATCTCTATGTCAAACACTTGAAGTAATAACACCCATCATATCAGTCTAGGTTTTGCATCTGGCTCCTTAAGAAAGTATTTGATAGTTGTATGGTCTGTGTAAACAATCACCTTTGATCCTATCAAATAAGCTCTGAATTTATCTAAAGCAAACACCACTACTAACAACTCTTTTTGTATATCTGTGTAGTTACGTTGAGCATCATTCAGCATTCTACTGGCATAATAGATTGGATGAATAAGTTTGTCTCTCTTCTGCCCTAGCATTGCGCCTACTGTATAATCACTGACATCACACATAATGCTAAAGGATTTATCCCAATCTAGTGTACACAGTATAGCCGCAGATATTAATGTTGTTTTGAATAAAACAAATGCTTATTTGCAAGCACTATGTAACTTGAACTCTCGATCCTTCTCTAGCAACTCACACAATGGTCTTGATATTTTTGAGAAATCTTTGATAAATCTCCTATAGAAACCTGCAAGTTCTAAAAAACTTCTGATGCCTTTGATATTTATGGGATGTTCCAATTTTTCAATAACTTCTACCTTTGCTTTATCAACTTCCATTCCAATATTTGAAATCTTATGCCCAAGCACTATCCCTTCTGTCACCATGAAGTGACATATTTCCCAGTTTAGTACTAGGATTGTTCCTTCACAATGCTTCAGCACTCTACTGAAACTGTTCAAACAGGCTTTAAATGTTTTATCGAACACTGTGAAATTATCCATAAAAATGTCCATACTTTACTCTATCATGTAAAAAAAATGGCCAACATGCATCGTTGAAATGTTGCTGGATCATTACATAATCAAAACGGCATTCGACAGGTGGACGTGGTCTTTTCTTGATTTGCTGGGTTTATGGTAATTTGATTGTTTCTGGAATAACCATCCAGGAAACATTAGTACTATTTCCCAACAAGTTTATCCAACATTTGGTCTATATATGGTAAAGGAAAATGATCCTTCTTTGTAGCTTTGTTAAGCTTTCTGTAGTCCAAACAAATTCTCCATCCAGTCACAGTTCAAGTAGGTATCAATTCATTCTTCTCATTAGTAATCACTATCATGCCTCCTTTCTTAGGCACACATTGAACTGGACTAACCCATTTGTTGTCTGATATTGAATATATGACTCCTACACCCAACCATTTAATTATCTCCTTCTTTACTACTTCATTCATTGCAAGATTTAGCCTTCTTTGCGGTTCAATAGATCTGAAGTTTTCAACTTCTAGATTGATCATGTGTATACAGAAAGAAGGGTTGATCCCTTTAAGATCTGCTAAAGTCCATCCGATTGCCTTTTTATGCTACTTTAGCAAATTTAATAATAAATCTTCCTTTCCAGCATTGAGCCTAGATGAAATGATAATAGGTAAAGTTTCTTGATCTTCTAAATATGCATACTTTAAAAGCTCTGGCAAACTCTTTAATTCAAGATCTGGCAGTTGTTCAGTTGATGGCTTAGTACAAGGCATTTTTCTATCTTCAAGGTTGAGAAGATCAAAATGCATACTTGCCAAAATCTCCCTAACCTCCAGTTCCTTTTCTAGCAAATCTTCTTCCAATAATTTATTCTGCTCATTCAACAACTAATATTGCTTTCGCAACTTCGTCTCTCGCATCTGCTCAATTTCTGCATCTAAATCACTGAACATTCTTCTATTCCTGCAGGGAATTGTAGATACAATTATCATCCTTCAGGTATGCACGACACTTGTCCTATTCAGAATAGTCACGCCAATTCTATTGTCTTCAACTCAGCTCCGAATTTATGCTCCAGCTAAATAGCACTTTGCGTATCATGAAATTGCAGCAAGTAAAGATAATCAAGCTTTTGAACTTATCATCCTAATTTTTCACACATTCATGCATAAATGCTACAAAATCAATTGAAAACGAGTTTTACTCAGAAAGCTGTAAAACTTTGCAAATTGCTAAAATAGTGCTATCGCTAACCATATTTTCTCTCAAATCAGACTAATAATTCAAGGAGTTTACTCAAAATGTTCTCAATAAAGCAGCAAATACTTTCAATACTTGAGAGTTATCAGAAATCCTATGGCTTATTCACACTTAATGCCTTTTTTTTTTGCCCAGAATGTTTCGATCTTTATTTTTCAAAAAAAAAAATTGTATATTTATTTTTTTCTTTTTTTTCTTTTTTTTACATGCTGCTTTTGATCACTCTTTATTTTCAGCATTCACTCATCGGGCATCCCTCACCCCCAAACTTAAATTTTTTACTGTCCTTAATGAAGGTGAGGCTTAGTTACCCCAAAACTTATTTAAATCTCAAATTTGACTACCTTGCTTTGGGTTTTCAAATTTATCCCTTAGAGCATTCATTCTATCTTTCTACTCATAGCATTCGTTATTGCTAATGTTATCGCTATCCTAGTGAACTTGCTTTCCTAGTACCACCAATCTCCCTATGTTTCAATTAAAAGGAAAATCAATAACCAATGGATTGTAGTTACTGGACAGATAATAGTATGCAGTATATGATGCTGACTTAAGCATATTAATAATCAAATAAGGAAGTTCTAACTTATTTGGCTTAAAAGAAGTAAATTTTGAAATTAAACTTGTGTTACCAACTTGTAGGCAAAGACTTCCTTTAGTTTGCCGCATCAACGCCTTCGACACATGGATCTTTTGATTTTGCTGGAGGCATCCATTCTTGGAGCACTTCATTTGGAAAAGGTGGGAGCCGAAATTGCGCATTCCTTCTTTAGAGTTCTATTCGAATGTTCTGATCCCTCCTTTCATATATGTCCAAGTTATACGACTTTATTGTATGAAATGTTGCATCTGACTCTGAAACTTCTCATTCGTGCGCTGAGCCTTATTTATCAAGGCAAAGAGTTTTTATGCTACATTGCCGAGTGCCACATCAGAGCTACCCTGCGCGGATGGGCCAGCATTTCCACTTGGTGCTGGAATTCTCGGCCCTTCTTCTTCTGATATCTACTGTAAAGGTCTTACACTCATTGGACTAGTTGGCAGTGGCTGATCCAATGCTACTTGAGGTAGCTGCTATTTCTTGGCATCAGGTTGTGCAGATGGTTCAGCCGGCTGTTCTCCCCATTCTTTATTGATAACTGGGTCAAAACACTTTCTACGGCTCCTTGATTGGCTGCTTCCCTTTCCCCCTTCTTCCTTGTCTTCAGCGGTGGGTCAATCTCAATTTCAATCTCATCTTCCATGGTCAAGTTTGTTGGTGGAGCTGGACTTCTTGTGATTGGATTGACCACTGAAGGGGATCCTTGCAGCGGTTCTGAAGCTGCCTGTTCAATCGCCTTCTTCTTGGGCGGTAATGGTATCGCTGCGATTAGGTCCTTCTTGGTCCTCGTTGTTCTGAGCCATTTTTCCATGTCCATGATTGTTGGCTTTTTGGCTTTGCGCTTGTTAAAGGCCAACTGGAAAACCACTTTGACCTTTAGTGTGCAATCTTTTGGCTCACATTGTAGCCTTTGATTGCAACACACATTGTAGCCTTTGATTGCAGCACAGCGCTGTGATGGAGTGTAGAAAGAATAACTTCTTGTACGTGTTCCCCATCTGGCGCCTGATTTCATCCTCAATGATGCACCCAATATCATTTGTCAACCTTGTACAGATAGCATAAATTAACAATATCTGAGTTTGAGATATGGTTGTCTCGTGTGGCATGATGCTGGTCTTAACAAAGTTGTTTCAGTGGTATCCCTTCTAATTAAGGTCAAAACGATTAAACAGTTTATTCTTTACCCACTGCGTGTTCGGCATGGCAACCATTTGAAGACAGGCCTTCACATATTTGGCTATTGGAGCTCTGACTAATTGATCATACATGCCTAATCATACCTTTGGAATCTGAACAGGTCATTCCAAGCTTCAGCATTCCAGCAAATCTTCTTCTCTGCTACTGTTGTGTAGCAGTGGGCATCCCCATCTCCATTGTTAGAAAATTCCTGCACCCAACTAGGGTTAGCATCTGCGCTTAGACAGAAAAGTTATCCCATCCTCTCTGCGTGATGGTGTCTTGGATTTCCTAGCTAAACGTAAAATTGGCAAACTCTTGCTCTTGCAAGAAATCCTTTATTGTGGGTTCAACCATCTTCCCTAGCTTAGTAGTGGTGTTTCCACTCAATTCCCATGTTTTTACTGACGGTGATCGAGTTTCACCTCTTGAGGATTCGGTAATACTTTTGCCCTTAACTTTCTAGCTTTCTTGTATCAAGGAAAGCTCTTCTGCTTCTTCCTTGATGCATGTCCATACTACTTCCTTCCTTTTTTCCTTCTTCACTGGAAATATTTGTACATCATGACCTTCCTTGGCTTTTTCGTACCACCAGATGCAACATGCTTTTTGGTGGATGCATCTTCTTCAGCTAGACTTCGAGTAAATCCAGCATCTTTTTCTTCTATTGGTCATCTAGCCTGTTTTTCAACCATCTCTAGAGTCTTGGCCACCTCCATAGCTTTTCTTGCATCTTCAACCGCTTTTTCTTGCTTCTCAAGATTTTCCTCGATTACTATTTCTATTTCGAGCTCTTTAGAAGTTTTCAATTCTAAGGTTTCTAGTCCTTGCCTCGAAGTTCTTCCATGTGTAAGGATGTTGTGGTCTTTTACTGTGGACCTTTCCATCGTCGAGTTAAACTCTTCTAGTACTTCAGTAACAGTTGCGCAAACTTCTTGCCCTAAATTGGAGATTTCCGCCATAGATGATTCAGTTCCTGTTTGAACTTCATTGGTTGCTTGCGCCACAAGTTGCTTAGGTGCGACTAGTTCCACTGTAGCGATAGGTTGAACTTTAGAGAAATCGGTGCTTGACACCATTGAATTGATACCTGTGATAAATTAGTTCACAGAAATTTGCTCGCAAAAAAAAATTCGATCAACTGTTAGGGTTTCAAACAAAAATAAGATAATTTGGCAACTGTAGCGATCTCGATGGAATGTGATAAATTTATATACGCTCTAGAAATCGTAATGGACTAGTGAAAAGATACAATGACCCTCATTGAATGCGGCAACCGAACAGTTGGATTATTTAGTGTTGCGTGCCGCTTTTAAGTTCTTCCTTTTCAGTATCCCTATGCGATTGCAGTCGAAGATTTTTTTTTCTTTATATTCTGAAATGATAAAATAATAATCCTATCTAAGTCCTAGAAAGCAGTTAAACATAGATCTTCTAAGTAAGAAATGTTTATGATAAGTGCATTTCGCATTCTGTTTGGAAATTTTCCAACAGCATACTTGCAATGAAGTTGTCACTGTAGCTTTGATAATTCTCAAGTAGAGTGTATTAGGCTGTTATTAAGTATGTTAATCTTAAAAAATAGGAGAAATAAAGGTCAATAGTAGTCAAATTACGAGTAAAAGCGATTAATAGTCGCATGCATACATAAAATAGCATTGGAATCATGGTTTCACGTTTTTAGCATAAATCTAGAATAGACTGTGCCTAATCAATGCTAATTGCAGAAATACGAAGCTAAATCACGGGAAGGACAAAACAGCACGAACGATGACCAGCAGCGCAGGAAGGTACGAATTTAAAATGAAAACACGTTCAGAAAAGACACGCCAACAAGGAAATAATCAAGAATCAATCAGCAATTAAGTTGGCGCCAATCAAATAAACTCCAGCGAAAATCAAGAGATCCTGCATTAATGAAGATTTTATACCTTACCTCAACTTGTCGGCCAAGTAAATCAACTCTATAAATATCAAAACAAGTAGCCGAGAAGAGACGAGCTGGTAGGTTGCCCATGAAGCCTACCGTGGAGAGAAGTAAGTGGTAGTGTTCGTAGGAGTCGATGACAAGGGGACTGCACATCTTCAGCTGCACCAATTCCATTTTACTGTTTTTATTTAGGAGTAGTTGTAGTTCTAAACATTAGTAGTTGCAGTACAATCATCTGGTTTATACTTCTTGCTTATGTTTATTACTATACTATGCTATAAGAGTTGCTAATGAATAGTCATGATTAAGAACATGTTAGGAGGGTAGGTTAAAGAATTTTATACTACTGCATCTATTTACGTAATTATATATGTACGTCGATTAGCTACCCACACATATGACTTGCGATGAGTTCGAAAGAAGGAACTACGAGATGACCCAGTAGGCCATAATAGGTTGAGCCTAAATCTGTGTATCATTTAGAGTGTTAGGAATAACCTCACTATTGCTTGCGTTGCCCTAAGATAGTATGGAGATCTCACCGAGAGCTGGTTCTGCATAAATCATCAAGTATGGAAGTGCTTGTTCGATCTGGGAACCAAGAAATTTGAGAACTAGTTCCACGTTCTTAATTTCTCCAATTCTTGATTATTTGTTTCTTCTCATTGCATTCATATTTATTTTTGTTACATCTGCACCACGTTTATTTCAGTACCCAAAATAAACTACAAAACTCAACTATATTCTTTTTTACTTTCTGCATAACTCTCGTCTTAACAGTACTAAATCTAGAGGATCAATCTCTGTGGGATCGATTATTTATAAACTTACTCGCTACAATTCGAACGTGTATACTTGCACGTAATGCGATTCTGAGTCACACTTAGTAACAAGTCTCTCCAAATTAGTTACTATACAATTATATTAACACTCGAGTCGCACCGACTGCTCAGCAATAGCACCGCCGATGAATCTTCCCATTCCATGAATGAGTTTTTACGACACGTGTTATTGATTTACTTTCTAATCTGAGAAGAGATGATTTATAATACTCTTTATTGGTGTTTACCTTCTAGGCATAGCAGATATGAAAGTCCATTGCTCTCCTATCATGCAGTGCTGGGAATGCTCGCATAAGTGATTGCTAAATGTTCCCATTCTTTCGAGCGATGCGTTGTGCTGCTCCTGTCTCAACCACTTTTTGTGTTACATTCCATCCTACGATTAAGTTGAACAAGTTAGTCTTCCACTTTAAGATCTACTATTAGTTTACACCTACTAGTTTCCAAATCAACGGCGCCAAAAACTTAACTGCTGATTTCTAGTTGCCTCATGTGTAAGTAATTCACACTCACGCAAGTATACATGGTCCGCAGTAAGTAATAAGTAAATTATCGATCACCACAACGAATTTGTAACAAGTAGATGTATATTAACAGTTAGTAAGAGTAAACTAAAGAAGCATGAGATTCTAGGTTTGTGCAATTGATACGAAAATAACTAAGATTGCGATCTAAGAACTAGGATATCAAGTTAAGCCAAGGATATCAACATAACAAGAATGCGATGCTGTTGAATTAGAAATCATACTTCCCAACTAACTAATGCTTTCGCATTAGTTGGTGCATAATCCAGCTTCTGCTGCAATTCTGCACAAGTTAAGCTCAGGGCATCGTATGCACTAGCAGGGTTAACTCTAACTCCATTTAATGATGTGAAAGTCTTCGCACCAGACTAAACGTAACCTGTTGGGTCTTCTGCCAGTTTTCCTTTCCAAGTCCACTTGAGGCAAACACGCGTGGATAGTTAATCGACGCGTGCTAAATATTAAAACAACATTATGAGATCTTTATCACCCACATTTTTGTTGACATCCTAACCCAAAATCTAACAAGAAATTCCTATATGCAAAGCTAAGTAACTAATGAGGAGATCATCGAAATGAAAACTAGATTGATTAAAGATAAGTTGTCATGAGAAAAATAGCACATACTAAACTTCGCTTCAAGACTCCTTTTAGAGCACTTGACTGCAACCTGACGGTACATTGCCCGTAGATTTACTTTTAAGAACATATTTCACATATGTAGCTAGTGAGTTGGTTATTCCTAACTCCCCTCCAAACTGTCTAAGACCAAGCATTTCCTAGCGATTACAGTTAGGTTAAGCCCTTAACATCCCCTTTTCCAAGGCAAAGGCTAAGCACTCGCAGGTGGATTGTCAATCAACCCATGAGAAATAAATACAACCACCGTCCTTACTACTTTACCCTCTCATCGCTAATCAATTTCGTTATGAGCATTGCGAATTTCTCCCTAAGGTTGCTTCTTAATATTAATCCTAGTCAACTATTTGTCAACAGGAGATTAAGTCTGAAACAAAAATATGTATAGTATTAACTTCAAGAAAACGTTACAATCTACTCCTACAACATGCGGTTACACTACATTATATGATACGAAATTACACTATATTAAACTACGATATAAGCTATGGCATTGGTGGAATCGTCATCACTATTGCCAGTAAAGCCTTCTTCCACAAACATCACACGGTACTTAGTTCTTTCAAGGCTATAGATAAACAGAATTCGCCGAGATCTCCCAAGACACCACGGTGTCTTCGTCACCCATCAACAGTAGTATCCTCTCCAAACCAGCATATTTAATTCTTCCGATTGCTTCTCCATTTACAGCGTCCAAGGTTCCTTGTTGATCACGTTCAATCTTCGCGCAGATCTCTGTCTGTAATATTCAGTTGTCGATTCTTTCCATCCTTGTTCTAGTGATTCTATAATTTAATTGTTATACAGTCTTTCCTTTTCTATTCTGTTGACTCAGCTGCTTCATTCGTTATCGGCATCTGCAATGCGCCTACGAATTTCAACACTTCAGCGAGTTTCAAGCAATAACCACAGTTTTTGCACTTATGCTCGTGTTTTACCTTTAAAAACCGCATTATTCTCAAACTCCTATTATACATGTGAAGTTGGTTATCATGCAGCATAAATGCGAATGTAGTCGATTAATTATCCTTTTCATACTGTTAGCTCGTTTACTTTTGAATAAAATGCAAAGTTTTGGAAGCTTAAATAGTGCTGTTATTTAGCGCTATCAAGTAACATGGGGTACCAGTTTAGATTGTTTCAGATAGAGACCCTAGGTTAATAGCTCGCTTCTAGAGAGTCCTCTAGAAGAGGTTGGGAGTAAAGTGCAGTTTCAGTATAGCTTTTCATCCTCAGTCGGATGGTCAAATGAAGAAAGTAAATCATATTCTTGAAGATATTCTTTGAACTTGTATCTTGGACTTTCCAGGTAGTTGAGACCAGTACTTGTACCTTATGGAGTTCGCTTACAACAATAGCTATAAGGAAACTATTCAGATGGCCCAATTTAAGGCATTGTATGGTAAACGTTGTAGGTCTCCAGTTTGTTGGCATGAGGTTGGTGACAGATAGTGTATTGGGTTTAGAGTTGTTATAGATGACCAGTGAGATAGTTTAGAAAATCAAGGCTCGTATGTTGACATCTCTGAGTCGCCGGAAGAGTTATGCCGATGTTCGGCATAGAGATTTAGAATTTGAGGTTGACCAGCATGTATTTTTTAAGGTAGCCCTAATGAGAGGCACCTTAAGGTTCAATAAGAAGGGGAAATTGAGTTCCCAGTTTTTTTAGACCTTTGAGATCATAGAGAGGATAGGGGTAGTGGCCTATCATTTAGCTTTACCTCCATCGTTGTAAACAGGGCACAACGTGTTCCATGTTTTGATGTTGAGACAGTTCATAGTGGACCCTTCACACATAGTAGACTTCGAGCCTTTGCAGCTGAATATTGATTTGACTTTTGAGGAGCAGCCAATATAGATTTTGGCCTGGGAGCGCAAGACCCTGATACAACATTTGAGACTTTCTGCGATGGAAATTTTTGTAGCGAAAGGTGTCGGGACACTCCGACGATTCGTGATTACATAACATCGACATCTTCAAGAACTCGGCACAGCAGCATCCCACATCAGCTTTCTTAAACCCTACAAATTCAAAATCACAAAAACCAAATCAGAATACAAACACACAGCCAATTAAATCGATCTTCAATTTTCTCACCGATTGATTGATTGATTCAATTTGAAGAAGGCTGACCTAATTTTCTGACATTGAGGATGATTTCGACGAGGTGGTCATAGGTGTTGGTGAAGCCGATGAAAGTGGGGGAGTATTGAGAGAGAAAAGCCTGTAAAGAGAGGAGTTCAGGTTGGAGGAGAATGTTGAAGTCTCTAGCAGTGGCGAAAATTAAAAACAAAGAACAGATTAAGACTTCAAATCTTTCAAATTAGCAAAAAAAAATGTTCACCTACCATACAGTAAGATCTGAGTTCCTTCAATCTAAACAACCGATCAACCTCTATTTCCAGATTTCTCTGCTCTAGACTTCTCTGCAAAATCTCCTTCATCCGTAACTCAAACACCAAATCCCTCTCTCAGAGATGGGGGCTAGAGTTCATCAGCCAACGACAAACCACACAACTCAATTTTCTGAATCGGCCGTTGATTCTCCTTAAGGAAGGCGTTACTAGAGTATGGAAATTTTTTTAAAAAAATGGAGGAAATATGAACGGCAAGAGAACAAAGGGAAGATGGAAGAAAAACCTAGAATTTGGGAGAAAATTAAAATTTTAAAAAAAATGGTGAAAAGTGAATACATTTTTCTTTGTTCCGTAACAAAAGAATATGCGAGTTATAATTTTTAACTAGGGCATTTTTTTTTAAGAACCAGCGCCTATTTTTAGAAGCAGCCTCTTTTTTGCCATAATTAAATGAATGAGTGATTTCAAAAAAAAAATATATAAAAATGAATAGTTTATAATCATATACTTAATTTGTCAATAACTGTTAAAATTAGAGACTATTTATTAGATTGTCCACTAATTTGTTAGGTAGTATTAGAGTAAAGAATATTTGTTAGGTTGGTTCCTTAGGATTGTGATGAAGTTTAGTTTTGCAGGGAATCTAACATATCGTAATCGACGGGAGGAGGCACGGCCACGAGGGTGGCGAGTTGGAGATATATTTAGGGTGTTTTGAATTGTGAATTAGATAATTGATTGTTGAGTTATATGAATTAAAACATTTAATGTAGTTTTTAAAATTTAATAATTCAAAT
>JBBMKA010002627.1:0-12396 GCA_037833695.1 Sechiopsis laciniata | reverse complement strand
CATTCCTACTTACCTAATCCTTCCGATTAGAAATTTAGCTACTCATATTAACAATCGAAACAACAGCAAATTCAAAAGTAGAGTAATAAGTCATCATACAAACTCGCAGAAGTGCTGATACAATTCACAAAGGTTCAATAAATGCAAAATTCAAGTAAAGAGATATGAAAGCATAGAAAAGAGAAAGCCTATTGCGATCTACGAATCGATGATTGCTTCAAAACTGAATCCTCTGCTCTTCTTTGCAATGCTCCTCAAATCAAGAAAAACTTCTAATCCAAACTGAATTGGTAAAGAACTTCAAAGTAGCTTGAACACACTTACAAGAAATAAAACAACTACGCTAGAATTTGAAAATGCTGGAAAGTAAAAATGTTCTCAAAACGAAAAATCAAAAGATCGAAAAAATGAGAAAAAAACTACTGTGTTCAAATGCGCTTCAGCTTAAATACTTGTCCCAATTGCTCCCGCCTAAATGATCAATGGCTGAGATTGAGATACTCCAACATTGTAATCATTGCCCTTCACAAATGTACGACACATGTCCTTTCCAGAATAATCACGCCATTTTCGTTTTCTTCAACTTAGCTTCCAGATAATGCTCCAGCTTAACAGCACTTTGTGGACCTAAATGTTATAGCAATTTAAAGTAATCAGACTTTTGCATTTATCATCTTATTATTTCACACATTCATGCACCAATGCTACAAAATCCTTGAAAAACCTGTTCTACTCAGAAAACTGTAAAACTTAACAAATTGCTAATGCATTCTAAATCTTAACCACAATTTCATTTAATTCATATTATCAAATTAGGGAATTTACTCAGAATATTCTCAATACTACAGCAATTACTCTCAATACTTGAGAGTCATCAGCAAACTCTTCGGAGATAAAATGGAGAAGCGTCGCAGTTCGAACCACAAGTTTCAGCGGATGACGCATAGCTGATGCCTCGCCAGTCTTATGTTGATGCTGAAACGCTGGATGTGGCAAATGAATGTGATGACGAAGCCGAACATACCGTGTCTACACCAGAAGGGAATGAGAAACCGAATTCACAGTAGGACGAAGAGGCAAATTTATATCAAATTTTTGTGAAGCAGCTAGAAAGGTACGCAAGTCTTGTCAGCAAGCCAATTAGATATGAGGCACACTCGACACCCTGTCAAGATGCTGCTGATCCATTTACTAACAAGGCCAAAGAGAGGAAGCACAGCGTTGTGAAAGAGAAATTGAGCAATGATCTGATGATGACTTAGAGAAGGAGCTCGAGGAGGGACGGTTAGCCTTAAGGAAATCTGGTGAAGTAAAACCAAGAGCTGCGAGTTCTGCCCCAGTCAAGTGCATACTTGGCAAAAGAACCCACAAACAGTCAGTTTCGAAGAAGAGAACCATCGAGAGTTCCAAAGAGGAAGCTTCGCCACCACGAAAGAAATTGAATAAAGGAAAGGCACTCTAGGATGAAGCAGAGGAAATTCGCCTTGCTGAGGAAAGGCGTAACGTGATCAGACAAAACATGATCGAAGTTTAGAAACAACGTTTCCTTTTGGAGCAAGGATTTGATCAAGACTTTAACGGAATGCCTGCCCCCATTTTGCACCAAATTGAAAAGAGAGGCTGGCTGTATATTTACCATCCACACGTCAAGGCGAGGCAAGACTGGGTGTTCGAGTTTTACACGAGTATACTCGATCGCTCAAGTTATCAAACAGTGGTGGAAGAGCGAATCATTCGCTGGGCACCCCAGGATTGGAACGAGCTGTTCGAGCTCGACGATGGCGAGTCTGAGTATGATCAGTTGCTTGAGGATTGTAACGAAACCATGCTAGAGAGCTGTGTAGCCATCATTGGAATTTATGGAGCAAAGTGGGACGAAGGACCACAGTCAAAGAGATTTCTCACCGTGAACCCTAACAACGAAGTGAAAGTCTGGCACGGCTTCATCAAGACGTGTTTGATGCCAACGACGCACAAATCCACACTGACTGTGTCGTGGGCCTTGCTGATTTGTGCCATCATGATCGATCTTTTTATCAACGTGGGGCGAATCATCGCGGAAGAAATTCGAACTTGGATTGACAAGCGAGCATGTTACTGCATGTTTCCACACTTTATTTTGGAACTCTGCCAAGCCTAAGGTGTTCGCGGACGACCTGGTGAAGCACTTGTCCTGTGAAGGAAGACGCTGAACTTCGCTCCGAAGACTGCCGCAAAGACAGCTTGCATAAGGAAGAATGTCGAAAAGTCAAGTGGGGGCAAAGAACAGCTTCAGTTGTTAAGGGAGATCCAAGCCGAGAATCATAGAATGTGGAAGATGGTGCTGAGAGAGCAGCAGACATTCTATCAGTATTCTTGCCAGGGCGATATCATGCTTCAGACAGTCCTTGACAGTCTTGATGGTGGCCCTTTCTCAATGCCAAAGTTTCTAGACCTTCCGCCGCCGCCAGAACCCGACTCTAGCGAAGATTCTTCTGAACAATAATGGAAGTCTTTCGTTCTCTTAATTTATTTTCGTTTAAAGTTTTGTATGAATGCATGCTTGCTTATCGTGTATTTTAATTCCATCTTTTGTAAGCTCTCATGTAATAGCTAAATAGAAAAAAAATACTATTGTCTTTCGCTTCAGCGAGCTTTTGTTATCTATCTCTTTGCGAAATCTCATTAACTTTCCTTCTGTATAAGCCAATTTTATTTCTTTGTAAAATAATATTATAACTTTTCGATGCTGGCGTGAAATCTTTTAGTTGGACAAAGCAAAATTTTGTAAGAAGTAGAGGCCTTAGTTTTCAAAAATTCATGAAGTTTAGAAATTTAATTTCACGGAATCATTTAGCTGGAGCGAACTCAATTAGATCTAACCCAAGCCTTAAAATTTTAGCAAACTTTAAGTTTGGGGGTGCTGAGTGTTTTCATTGGGACAATGAAAAGTCCAAGTTTGGAGGTGGAGTTTGCCGAAGCGAAAATGTAAATATACTCGCAAAAAGTGCACAAAATAAACATGCTTCAAGAGCGATTCAATGAAGAAAAACTTATTGGATAGTTGCCATTTCGCTGAGGTAAAAGATGAGATATTGCAAACTTAAACCCAAGGTTGGATAAAAACAAGAAAATTTTCAAAATTTTCCCAACTATTCACGATAGCAGAGTAAATCAAAGGGCTAGTAGCCCGAGTTTATGGGATCATCTCTCCGTTGTCGTTTGCTCTAACATTGCGTATCTATCATTATTATCAAACATTCGATGAAAATTGAGCAAGCGATAGCAGGAAACATAAGTGAGGGATCCCCAGCGAACTGTAAAATGAGAGTATTTACTTAGGTAAAAAATGAGAAGTACCAAAGTTAAATGGAGCAAAAGAGCTTAAAGCGAAAAGTTAAATCCAGTTGATTAGGGAAGGCTAGAAGAACCAAAAAATTAAAAGTCTAAGCCAAAAGAAGTTTTCACGAACGAATGGCTAGAACGAATTATAAAATGTAGTTTTCTGAAAACCTAAAGCTTCGCCCAGCATGGTCGAGTTATAGAAGAACTTTTACTTAGAAATATATTTGGATTCTCAGATTGATGTGTTGATTAACTTTAGCGAAGTAAGAAACATTGTTCGCCAAGCAAAAGGAAGAATAGGAAAAATTAAATTCTCTCAATCTTAAATTGAGCTATTACTCGAGACGAGCAATAGTGTAAGTTTGGGGGTGTGATAACTCTCAAGAATTGAGAGTTAAAGCAGCTCAAAAGAATATATTTGTTAAAAGAATTTGTTTTAATTGAATGGTTTGATATTAATTTCGCTCCATTATTATGCTTAAGAGTTTGTTGAGACAAAATATGCTTAATTCTCAAGAAATTACTAAGTGTTAAAAATAATTGATACTTGTAGTTGTTTGCAGCATAACTTGAGGAAGTGAAGCGAACCAGGAAAAGGGAGCATTCGCCCAAGCAAAGACCAGACCCGACAAAGCAGTTTAAGATTCATTTCACCTCGCCAAAGCAAAGTTTCGAAATGGAAGCTACCAAAAAGGGATGGATCGAGTGGAAATATATCATCCAAAGGACATGTGCTAGAGATCGGACGCTTCAAGAGATGATCGTAGCCATTCGTATATGTCAGCTCTGACCTCGTCGATAAAATGGATCGTGGAGCAGAATAATTCAGAGCAGAGCAGCTTTTTGACAGAGCAGCGATCATGGGGCAGAAGATTCGCTACAGCTTGTCGAGAAACCTATAAAAGGCAAGCGTCTCCTCAAAGTTTGGGGCTGGGGAATCTTTTTGTTAAAATTTTTCTCCGGTTATCGTTTTCAGAGCTTCCTTTCCGTTCCGACCAAATTGTGCCTTTCCGTTTAGTTTTAAGGTGCCGGAGCGATTTCATCGGGCTCAATTATTGCTTTTTAGGGTAGATTTTCTGCATTTTGAAGATAGTTTCGTTGTAACTTGAATTTTCACCAGAGATCTTGCAAGTTATCAACATTTCAGGCGTTTTCTAGTCACTTCTCTTGCTCGTCTTTATTCCGTGCAAATTCTATTTCTATCGAGCATGTTTTTCGTTTCTCTTTTAAGTTTAAGCATGTTTTCAGATATGAGGAACTAAATTTGTTGTCGGGAGGTTTGGGGGAAGTAAGTGATTTTGCAATAGCGAAGTAGTTAGCGAATAGAACGTATTGTGCATGCTGCTTTCAATTAATATACATTACGTTAAATAAACTATTTGTATGAACTCTGGGTTAATTTGAGAGAGTTAAGATAGAGTGAACTTGTATGTATGACATTAGGACTGTTAAGCTTGCTTGCTAATTAAGAACTCTTAGAGATAAGGTTTGCCTGATACTAATTTGGTAGAATAGTTGTTTGAATTCGAGAGAATCAAACTAAGTGCTCGAGAGAGCTGAATGCCAGTGTTCGAGAGAACCAAAGGGGATTTCTGTTAGTGTTCGCCTTCGCTAGTTGCTTCGTTTAAGAGAAACCCTGAAAACTTTAACCCTCTCGATACTTCATCTCATATATTTAACTTGTTTACTCGTGTAATCGCTTATTCAATCTTAACCAACACTCATTTTTACCAACAGCATTGTTACTTTGACTCTTGCTTGAAAACGAACCTAAACAAGACCAAAAATACCTATGGAGAATGACCTTGTACTTACTTTAAAACTTGCTACAACATCGACCGCGTATACTTGTGCGTCTTTGAGGAATCACACACACAACATTTTTGCTTAAACTTGAGTTGAGGTTTCGCTTCAGCGAAGCCATAATATTCCACGTCATCATTCTCAATTAATTATTATTTTTTCTTAATTTGTGTGGTGGATAATTCTGCAACAGTAATCCTATTTGGGAAAATTTGATTCCTAAAATGAGGGATTCAAAATTTTCCTCAACGGTTGCAGTTACGGAGGCTGTCTAATATAGGTATGTTTAATTCCCAAATTAATTTTTTTTCCCTTTCTCCAGGAAAAATGCATTTTATCAAAAGATACACAGAAAGAGAAAGTAGGCATTTCAAATGGGCTATGTGTCAAAAGCCCATGCAAGGAATTTTTTTCCATTCATTTGAATCAAACCAATTACTCAAATGAGTTTGTTCATTTTTGGGCGTCTCTGTCGGTGGTTGATGGGCCATTTCTGAAGGTTCAAAACGATTCTAAATGGGGTCTAATTTTAGAAGCTGCTGGGCTATTGATTTATTGTAAGATGGATTTAATCTTGTTAGACAAATCTGTTGTTGTCAAATTATCTAAGCCGACTAGACTCACTTCTATCCCACATCTGGTGGAGGGCAATGTCAGCCTACATAATTTTGTTCTAATAAGTAAGAACCATGTAGTCAAGGAAGTTGCTCGGAAGTTTTTATCAATTCCATATGGGCGGCCAAAGAAAGTGGGAGATATTTATCCAACATGTTTCAGATGAAGGAGAATGATGCTTCGGCTGGGAGTGTGAAAAGGAATGTTGATTTTCTTGAAAAGGATGACACTGTCGATGTACAAAAAGTATTGACATCGATAGTGAGTATGCTTCTTTTAGTGGAGGCTGTTGCACAGCCCCACTATCGCCCATGATTTCATTAGGCTGGAATGCGCAAGATTTCGGGAATTCTCATGCATTTAATAATAATAAATGCATTGGCAAGTTACATAATCCCAAGCTATCTTTTTTTTTTTTTTTAAGATTGTTGGTAGTCGAGTTCAAGTTAGTTCATTTAGATTTTTTTTTTTTTTTTTTTGGCTTTATTTGTTTTGTTGAGGAGTTCATTGACAAAGGTATCGATGTCAAAGTGATTAACGAGTGTATCCCTTATTGGCATCTCCACTCCTCTACGGTCTTGGAGCTCGCTTCTCTTCCTTTGGTGCGCTCTTGTGCGTCAGTATGTATTTTATAAGCAATTTTAACCCCCAAAGTTGATCAAAATTCAACCATTGTAGTGTTGAAATATTCTAGTCCTTAATGGTGGGATCTTTCACTCCCATGTGTAACAAGGTCAGCTCTCTGGGTGATGTTGATCCATTTAAAGATTTCTTTATTAATGGCTCTCTCGATTTTGGTAGGTTTCAGTTCAACTTGTGGACTGTGTCTAAAGTGTTGGAAAGGTCTTGTAATACTCTGTTTTTGTTCCCAGTTGGTTGGGAGGTAGTCTGTATGTCATTTTATTATTATTAATGAATTATTATATTTCAAAAAAAAAAAACAATGAAATAATGATAAAAGTGTGCAAATATAGTCATTTGTATTGATGAGTATTTATACATAATTTTTTATAATACATAATATTGTATTAATGAGTATTTATAATACCGTATTAAAGCTTATTAATAACTATAGATGCAAATACTTTAAAATTTATTAATATTCGTAAATTTGTCTACGGTTGTAATTATTTTGTAAAAATAGTACATCTAGTACAATTTCATATTCTACTAGTATTTCTTCTAATAACGCAAGCCAAGCCATGTATGGTAGAGCTGACGACCCAAAATAGCCCCATCAAAGAACATATGTACATATACATCTAACTTCTTGTCCATACTTTTTTATATTTACGAATGTCTAGACCAACTTACGCGTAACTGAACAATCACTTAACCTTACGACATTTGGTTGCCAAAGAAACCAAAATTGAGGCGAATCCAAGCCCAAGAAGTTTTAGATTATAATCTAGTTTTTTTTCCATAACTAGACGTACCTTACCCCAACACTAGTAATTTCATTTTGTTCACCTTTTTCACTAGGATTAGCAGACAATCCTTCTCTTGATAAAATCCCCTCCAACTCCTTTATAAGTTGCGATTCACGTTTGCCTTGAGGTGCCTGCTTGACTTTCTTATAAATGGCTGGAGGAACACTGTAAGACAGATAAATGTTCTTTATTCTTTACAGTCAACTCAAGAAGTTAAGCACGTAAATGGTAAGGGCTAGAAACAAAACCTCATCCACACGATTTGATAACTGATTTCAACTGCTCCACGCGCTTGCCATAGACAGGAGTTGAAATTTCCTTCTACGAGGTTCGGAAAAATCACCTGAAAGTCAATTTATTGACAACCAGATATAAGGGAGGAGAAAATGAATCTAACCTTAACAGGTTTCCCATCTGTTGATTCAGACTCGCCATCCTCGGAGATATTTCCTCTAAGAAGACAGCATACTAAATCTATTTGGAGGAGTCTCGGCCCACTAGGCCCATCTATATTTTGTCTATTGGGCTTGGCCTCTTTACCTTATTCACGATTTTATCATAATGGTTTGTTAAAAGATATTTTCTTTCTCTACAATGTGGTGTAGAGTTGTTTTAGCCTCTGGAGTTTTTCCCTTATGTCTAATTACCCTCAATATAATGAGGGGTGTATATCTTGGCTAGATATCCATTTTCTATTTTAATGAATAGTATCATAGAAGTGTTCTCCTGAAGTTTTGTGCATTCAAACATGGTATCAGAACCATGAGTCTCACGACCTTTTTTTTTTTCTTCAATCGATCGTCTTCTCCAATGGGAAGCTCAAATCTGAGCAATGAGGTTGCTAGAGAATCCAATCCTTCTCCAATGATTATCCAGCCAGGAAACAAAATCAGTACAGTTTAACTGACGAATGATAACTACTTGTTGTGGAAATTTCAGATAGAATTTGCAATTGAAGGCCATGGACTGTAGAAAGCTCATGTTTTTACTGATTCGGTCGCACCTCCAACATTCGTTCAAGTAAGTGATTCATCTGCTACACAACAACCTAATCCGCAGCAGCAAGATAAACTCCTTTGGTCATGGTTATTAGGCTCCATGAGTGAGAATATTCTAGAACAAATGCTTCACTGCACTACGGAAAAGGAGATATGGACAACACTCTCGCAGATCTTCAACTCTCGCAACCTTGCACAGGTGATGAAAATCATATCGATGTTGCAGAACATGAAGAAAGGAGGATCACCTCTGAGTGAATATTTCTCCAAAATTAAGAAGTGTATTGGCGCATTAACAGCTATAGGAAAGTCTGTTCCAGTTGAGGAACACATAATGTACATATTGAATATCCTGGGAGCTGAATATGAGTCTATGATCTCTATGATCTCTGCTAAAATCTGCTGAGAAGATGTTCATGAAGTCACGGTGCTGCTTCTTCCACATGAGTCTCGTATTGAAGCTAAGGCGGTTAACATCGATGGCACTCTGCCTTTGGCAAATGTTGCCTCTCAATCCTCGACTGCAAAGGAAGTTGATAATCAACGACCTAACAATCAGTAGTTTAACTCAAACCGAGGTCGTGGAGAAGGTGGTCGAGGAGGCAGAGGTGGACGAGGTCAATGGAATAACAGAAACAAGGTTCAGTGTCAACATTGCCATAAGTTGATAACACATCTCAACGATGTTACTACCGAAATGATCCTCCTACTCAGCCTCAATTCAGACCTCCTGGTAACTTTCCACCTGGAAACTTTCCAATGAACTTTGCACCTCAATAGAGCAGCTATGGTCAGCAAGCCTATCTGACCTATCCAGCTTATAATCCTCAAATGAATGACATGGCAATGACTCCGAATTACAATATGAACTACAACTGGTATCCTGATTTAGGAGCTACCAATCACTTAACACACAACATGGGCAATATTTCGGTTAGCTCGGAGTATTTAGGTTCAAACCAAGTTCATGTTGGCAATGGGGCAGGTTTTCATATCTCTCGCCTTGATTATGGTTCAATTACATCTTCTAAGAATCATGTTTTTCACATAAATAACTTGTTTCATGTCCCTTCTATAACCAAAAATTTGATAAGCGTTGGCCAATTTGCTCGTGATAATAATGTGTACTTTGAGTTTCACCCTATTTTTTGCTATGTGAAGGATTGAGTAACTAGTCAAACGCTGCTCCAAGGGACTCTCCATAAGGGAATGTATCGCTTCCAACTTACTAATTCATCCAAATCATCTATCCAATCTCATTTAGCTTCATTCCCTTACTCTAATGTGTCTGCTGCATATCATACTTTCCCTATTTTACAACCTACTTGTTTTTCTTACATACTTAAATGCTTCTACTTCCTTATTAGATCTATGGCACCAAAGGCTGGGTCATCTAGCCTTGCCAATTGTTTATTCTGCTTTTGAAAAGGCATATGCCTACTATTATGTACAAAAATAATGAATCAAAATTTTGCAATGCTTGTGCAATGAGTAAAAACCATGCTCTTAAACATTCTCTTACAAGATATACCCGTCCTCTTGATCTTATTGTGCTGACTTATGGGGACTTGCACACATAATTTCTCAAAATGGTTTTCGTTATTACATTAGCTTCATTGATGTTATTCCTGCTATACATGGATATACTTTCTGAATTCAAAATCTAAGGCATCTAACATTTTTATTAATTTCAAAAATCATGTGGAAAAACTCTTGAATTCTTCCATACGAAGAGTTCAAACCGATGGAGGTACTGAATTTCTTCCTCTAGTCCCATTTTTCAAAACTCAAGGTATTGAACATCGGATTACATGTCCTTATACATCTAAGCAAAATGGTATTGCTAAAAGAAAACACCGTCACATAGTAGATATGGGACTTGCAATGTTATCTCATGCTTCTATGCCTCTAACATTCTGGGATGATGCTTTTTCAACTTCTGTTTTTCTCATAAGCAGGTTACATGCTACAGTTCTCTCTAGTAAGAGTCCCCTTCATCAGTTGTTTGACTGAGTTCCAGATTATTCGCAGCTCAAAGTATTCGGGTGTAAGTGTTTTCCATCTCTTCGCCCCTATTTGTCTCATAAACTAAATTTTAGATCTAGTCTGTGTACCTTCATTGGCTATAGTTCACAATACAAGGGGTTTAAATGTCTATCTTTGGAGGGTAGAATTTATATATCAAGGAATGTAATATTTAATGAAAATTCTTTTCCCTATGTTGTATCAAAAGATGCTTCAGTTGACCAATATGCTAGAAAGTCGAATTCTAGCAACTTCCCTCCTATCTTACCTTCAAATGTAAGACAGTCTATTCCTGATACTATAGATCCACATCCACCCACACTTCCTAACCCAAATGTGCACTCTTCTGTTTTACAAAGACCTGAGTCACAAAGTCCTAACTTAGAACCTGCAATTGAGCCTTCTCCTCCACGTCTTTTGACCATACTTGATGTTGAATTTTCTTCTAGAGGATCAGCCAATAAAATTGCTCATAGTATCAATGATGACCCTCAGTCTATTAGGCCCCCTGCACTTATGGCCACGGTGATGAACAATCATCCCATGCTCACTAGAGGCAAATGTCGTATTAGAAAGCCAAAAGGCAAATGTCGTATTAGAAAGCCAAAAGCTTATGTCACCACAATGAGCTATGATGACTTTGAACCTCCGAATGTGAAAGAAGCAATGAAGAATCCGCATTGGCTTAAAGCTATGTAGGAGGAATATAAGGCGTTAGAAATAAACAAGACATGGTCCTTAGTTGCACCTCCAATAAATCAAAATGTTGTGGGATGCAAATGGGTGTTTAAGAGGAATTTT
Source organism: Sechiopsis laciniata (assembly GCA_037833695.1). Lineage (NCBI taxonomy): Eukaryota > Viridiplantae > Streptophyta > Magnoliopsida > Cucurbitales > Cucurbitaceae > Sechiopsis > Sechiopsis laciniata. Next base: position 1,400 of record JBBMKA010002627.1, on the reverse strand, counting down.
GATGGATTTGTGGCTCGTTATAAAGCTAGACTTGTTTCCAAAGGTTTCCATCAATCTCCCGACATAGATTACTTTGAAACCTTTAGTCAAGTGGTCAAACTTCTCACTCTACGTGTTCTTCTCACGTTAGCTCTAGCCAATAATTGGAATATTCGACAAATTGATATCAATAACGCCTTCCTACATGGAAATTTAACTGAACATGTCTTTATGGAACAACCACCAGGTTTCATACGTTAGGAAAATTTTCATGCTGTGTGTAGATTACATAAGGCGTTACACGGTTTAAAACAGGCACCGCGTGCTTAGTTTGAAAGGTTCACCACTTATCTCAAAAGTGTTGGATTTACTCAGTCACGTGCTGATAGTTCTCTTATGTTTAAACACTCTGGACACACTCATTGTTATTTGCTGATTTATATAGATGATATCTTGATTATGGGAGATCTACCTTCTGAGATATCTAATTTGATTGGAATCATTGAATAAAAATTTTGCTCTTAAAGACTTGGGACGGTTGAGCTATTTTCTTGGGATTAAAGTCTCTTATCCATCCTCATGAGGTATTTTCTTATCTCAATCTAAATACATTATAGATTTATTGCATAGAACTAACATGGCTAATGCTCATGAGATGGCTGCATCTATGGTTAGTGGAACTGTGCCTTCGGCTTATGACAGAGAAAAATTCACAGATGTCAGATATTATAGGAGTGAGGTAGGTGCCCTTCAATATGCAACTCTGACTAGGCCAAAAATCTCTTTCTCTGTGAATAAGGCATGTCAGTTCATGCATTCCCCTAACATGACACATTGGAAGCTAGTGAAAAAGTTCCTGCGATACTTAAAAGGTACATTACACTTTGGATTATTAATGACGAAACCAAAGACTCTAAATATCCATGGTTATGCGGATTCATACTAGGCATCTGATCCAGATGATCGAAAGAGCACGTCATATTTTTGCTTATACTTTGGTGGAAACTTAATTTCATGGGGTTCCAAGAAATAGTCCATTATATCCCGCTCAAGCACAGAGGCTGAGTACAAGTGTTTTGCCGCAGCAGTAGTGTGGCTATCCTCTCTATTGAATGATTTACGCATCTCACATATTTCTCCTCATATAATGTGGTGTGATAATTTAAGTGTTGTTAACTTAATTGCTAACCCAATTATGCATTCTAAAACTAAACATGTTGAGTTGGATATATATTTTGTTCAAGATCTTGTTTCAAACTAGAAGCTCAAAGTTTATCATTTGCCAGCTAGCTCTCAAATTGCAGATGTTCTGACCAAACCTCTCTCCGTTGCTGCCTTTCTTCTCTTACGATATAAGCTCAATATCTGTGCAGCTACGTCTCTTGGCTTGAGGGGGGGGGGGGGGGGGGGGGGGGGGGGGG
>JBBMKA010002616.1:0-12396 GCA_037833695.1 Sechiopsis laciniata | reverse complement strand
TATTCTAAACAAGGGTTGATCACTTCTTGTTCAAAGAAAACATCCACAAGCCACTAAAAATAATACCTACTTTTCTCATAAGCAATGAAAACATAAAAATAGGAGATAGGAGACCAATTATACAACAATAAACAAAATTAAATAAGAGCACATTTTATTAATTGGACTCCTCTTTCTTTTTTCTTTTTTCTTTTTTTCTTTTTTTTTTCTTGAAAGGATTGGATTCCTCCTCTTACATCCATTTATATCCTAGATTTTTTCTTACAATCATTTAGAGTCAACCCCACTAATATTTGTTCATTTACAAAGTCAAACGAGACATATTTGAGTTCAAATCTAATCATTGACACGAGAAATTATTAGAAGAGACCATTATAATTGTGACCGTTAGTTTCATATTTTTAGATATTTGATTTTTTTTTTTTTTTTTTTTAGTTCAAATTGGGAGGACTACAAGTCCTACATAGATAAAGGGTACTACTCGTCTTAATTAAATGAGATTCATATATCGATTTTTGAAATGGAACTTGTGATCGTAGTGTTGAACTGGATTATCATTAAAAATAATGAATCAACACGTCATCAATCATTTCTAATTTTTTTTTTTTTCTTTGAGAAGATGTAATTTCTTAAATCATTGTCCTACTTCAAATAATGTTTTTTGTGCTTTACAAAGATTGAAATTTTTAAACTTTGGTTTTTCTAGCTTTCCCAACTTTTATGGGTCCATGAGGAATCAAAAGAGAGAGTGTAGGATATTTGTATTAAAAAAAGTAAAGATTTAATTGAAATGTTTTTTTTTTTTTTTTTTTTTAAGTTCAAATTGGGGAAGAACCCACAACTTCTATATGAAAAGTATATAACTCTCAAATAAAATGTCACATAAATATCGATTTTCAAGATTAAATTTGTGACCCTGAAATTGAATTAGTTACGATCAATCAATCCAACATGCCATAAACTTTTGCAGTGTAATTGAGATGGTGTAAAACGAAGATCGTGTGTAAAGACATTGACATGCAATGTAATGCAAAGTTCTTGAGAATAATCGGGCTCCATATTCTAGTCGGCCACTTTGAAAAGAAAATATTTTTGTTTTTACTAATTATTTCCAATAGTACAATTTGTTTTTGGCAATTTTATTCAAATGTTGACGATTGAATTTTGTCTCTAATTTGACTATTTATTTTACACCATTCATTGAATTGAAAATTCAGATATCTATCGAGCGAGAGACGACGACTTTTGTTAATTTTATTCAAAAATCTATTTCTTGAGCTACACAGTTTTACAATTATAAACCTACCCATTATAAAAAGAAGGGAGTTGTAATGGATTGACTATTCCAATAAAATAATTATAAATGTAGTCAAAATTTTAAAATATTTATACTCAATACATTTTAATAATGTATTAATAATATGTATTATTAATATAAAATTATATATTATTAATATATATGACTATGGTTAAATTTTTTTTAAAGTGACTACATTTATAATTATTTTCTGAATTTGACTAATCTGGTAAGTTTCCTTTAAAAGAAACATGAAGTAAGATTAGAGTATATTATTCGTGAAAATTATTCACCCTACAACATTTGAATGTCAAGGAAATTCGTAATAAATTAATTTATAGGTATGTGGCTACCATAGAGTGAATCTATCACGTCTTAACACCTCCAAAGTCTTCTTGACCATTAGACTATTCCATAATGATTAATCGAGATCACACTTAAATGATAGACATTCTAAAAATAAATTAGTCATGATCAATAAAAATTTAAAAAAATGAATAGTTATTACCTATACAAATAAATGTCCATCTTTCTTTTTAGTAGTCGAGCATGAAAACTCCAAAATTGAATATGTTTCGTTTAGAGCAATCCTATATATACGTTTCGTTTATTTATTGAATTACATCACATTAAAACAAAGGAAAACCCAACGGCTTCCGATTTAAAACAAACAAAATAAAAGCTAGTAGGTTGTAAGAGATGCAAAGAAATGTTGGAGTCGAGAGAGATCAAATTCCAATCAAGTCCTTTTATATATATATATATGAATTTTAATTCAGGAACATTACAAATCAAAATTATTATTTTAAATTTTTCTGTCTCGTTTGATAAATAAATTGATTATTTCTTTTCAATAAAACTTTGTTCTCTCAATTTCTTTACGTTTGTTTTTATCTTCTCTTATGAAAGCATTTGAATCTATAGTCCAATACCAAAAATTAAAACAAGTTTATGAAAATTATAATCTCATTCTATAATCATTAAATTTTTTTTGTAATTTTTAAAAATTAAGCCAATAAATATTTTCTTCCACCTATGAATTTCTTTGTTTTGTAGTTGGAGAGAATTGTTGAAGTTTAAAAAAGTCTAAAACCCACACAAAATGAGGTGATGAGATTTTTTTCTTGGCTTCTTTCTCGCGGAAGAAAAGATTGAAAGAACCAATAATTAGCAAAGTACAACAATATTGATCAAAATCTCTTCTTCTTCTATCCTCTTCTTTCCTTCTCTCTTTTTCTCTTTTAGTTATGAATACATAGAAATACACATAAATAACTTACTCGAAAGTAAAGAAAAAGGAAATAGATAGAGAATTGACACAAGATATATATTGGTTCAGTCAAAATCGACTTACATCTACTTTGAAGAACAAATTCAAATAGATTTAAAATAGATTTTTAAGAGTACAAAAGAAGAGTTACAATCTAAATTACCTAAACGGCTACTAAAAGACTCTTTATTACTATTTTTTTTTTTTTTTTTTTTTTGAGTTTGTAGGGAGAATTCTTATTGTAGAAGAAGAAAATGGAAGCTTAAAGCAAAACCCATTACAACCTATATTATTAACTGTATATAGAGAAACTCAAGCCAACCTAATGAGCCCATCAATGGACCTTATATTATATAGCAATTAACATTAACATAACAACTAATCTAACTTTATACTAATAATCCTAACATCTTCTACAAGTGAATATGTCGGTATATAAGAAGCTTGTTAGAGAGTGATACAATAACCAAAGTTGACATTCAACGAAATTATAATAACAAACAAAAAGTAAAAATGTGACAATACATCAAAAACAAATTACAACCATATGACCAGCAAACTAACTAATTAATAAAAAGAAAAAAAAAATAGATAATAGAAGACAATAGAACCAAGAACATTAAACCTCTACATTAATAGTAAATTCTTCGAATGAGCAATTTTTGAAGCTTGTATCTCTTTATCTTTTCTTTGCAATATGGACTGGAAAAACTTATAGCTATGCCATATTCTATGCTGAAGTCATCTTTTTTTTTTTTTTCTTTTTTTTAAGCCTATGATATCATGTTAATAAAAGCAAAGAAGATAGAGGAGAAGCCAAGGATATCTGAGTTTGAAAAAGAATTCTTATTTTAGAAGAAGAAGGTGAAGACTTAGGGGGTGTTTGTTTAACATATTTAGTGAGGATTTAGCTTAAGGAGTTATTTTGAATAGTTAAAAATTGAGAGTTGTAGTCAAAAACTCGTTTGGATGTAGTTTTTGTGTAGAATAATTAGAGTCAAAACTTTGTTTTGGTGTACATTTAAAAAGAGTTATTTTGAGTAGTTAAAAAAATAATGATTAAAAATGAGTAGTTATAAATGATTGAGTAGTTATAAATGAATTATTATAAATGAATAGTTGGAAATGAGAGTCATTTTTAAAAGTAAAAATAAGGAGGAATTAGTAAGAATTCGTTTAGAGGTAGGTTTTCGAGGAGTAATTAATAAATCCTCCAACTAAATCATCCTTAAATATGATAAACAAACCGCCCCTTAAAGTCACACCCATTACAACCTACATCATTAACTCTATATATATAGAGAGAGAGAGAGAAACTATATACTCAAGATAACTTAATAAGTTTATTAGGCTTTACATTGGCATAACAATTAACATGAACATAACAATTAATCTTTGTTTGAAAAAACATAACAACTAATCTAACCCTATACTAATAATTAATCATAACAATTATGGGTAACAGACCCCTTATATGAAAGTTATTTACAATAAATTTGTAGCTAATTCACTGTTACTAAATAATTACTAAATAAATATAATATTTATGCCTAAGGTATTATTTATGTATATTCCTAAGTCTGCTTTTTTTTAAGTACATATCGGAAGAAGGGGAGACAAATACCGATTCTCGAAATCGAACCTGTAGGTGTTGAACTGGTTACAACCAAATAATGAAATCATTACGTCACAACCCATTCGATATTCCTAAGTCTGCTTTGATTGAACTCTCTTAATTAAACGAAGATAATATATATGGAACATCCTATTTCAACAAATTTTTATTTACAATAGTTTTGAATATATATATATATATATATATATTCTAAAATTAAGTCACGTTTTGGAAATTTTAAAAAAAATAAAAAATAAAATAGTAGTTTTCGAAATTTTATTTTTGTTTGAAAAATAAAATGTGATCATTTTTAAAAATTTTAAAACTAAGCTTACTTTTAAGAAACATAGATAAAAGTTAGATAACAAAAGAAAAGAAAAAACCATAGAAGAGAGTAGTAGTCATACGTATAACAGGTTGGTCTACTAAAAAACACAAGGCAATAGAAGTAAATAGCTACTTTTGTAGAATTTATCGACTAGATTAAAATTATTTTGATCTAAAAAACAGATTAAAATTATTTTGATCTAAAAATAAGATTAAAATTATTTTGACTTTAATTCTCTAAAATTATTTTGACTTTAAATCCATGGCTAATTCAAAAAGTGGAAGAGGAGGAAACTAATCTTTTCCAAAATATCTTTGAAATTCTTTTATTTAGTAACTTGTTATTTTATTAATTAATTCATTTAATTTGTCAAACCTTAATTAACCCCCAAATTCAGGAGAAAAAAATCCCACACTAACTACTTGTTATTTGTCGAAATCTTGAATTGGATGTTTGTATTTTTCAAATAAAAAATCGTATTAAATCCTATGAATAACTTCAAATCCCATAACATTACACTATTTCATTTTTTTCAAATATTTTAATATCCACAAAATTCCCATTACTACTTCATTTTTTTCAAATATTTTAATATTCACAAATTTCCATCACAACCATATCTTTTCTTTTTTTTTCTTTTTTTTTTTTTTTTTTTTTGAAAGAAAGAAAGAAAGAACATTACAACCATATCTTGCCTTCTCCATTTGGCATGCCCCAAATTCCTTTGCAACACTTTTGGAAATTGTTGTTGTTTCAAAAAATAAATCTAAGAAAAAAAAAACTCAAGCCTAATCTCATATTGCACACAAAAAATCGTTCTTGAACTTGAGGGTTTCAGCCAATTTGCAGATCCAAAAAGTTTGGCGTTACTAATGGAAGCCACGCCGATAACTATTGTTTTCGATGGAGATTGAAAGAAAAATGGATGTCTACTCAAACTCCATTGAAATCATTCATGAAACACCAATATCTCAATTCATCGAGTTAATTGCATCAATTTTCGAAATCAATGAAAGTTACAAACTTGTAAATATATCCCTCTACAAAAATTGATCATAGAAAGGTAATATTATAAAACCTAACGAAGGATAGAGACGGACACTAGATATATATAGTATGAGTTTGCAAATGGTATGTACATTGATAATTGCATTCTTTTTGACATTGTACTATACAAAAACGTACAACATAGATATTTCAAACTGTTTAATTTTAGTTCGAGACTCTTATGAAATAGTTACAATAGTCTCACCCATGTGTATAAAAGATGGAATTCATAATAGAACAACATCATTGAGTTCAATTATACAATTATGTTCTATTTTGTAAACGTCCAATTGTCCCTCTCATTTATTCCAGTTTTCAAATATTCACTTCCAATTTTCAAATTCATTAACGATTTTTCAAAAAAAAAAATTGAATTAAAAATAAACTAAATGGAAAAGATTACACTATTTCATCTACTATTATTTAACGTCCAATTGTCCCTCTCATTTATTCGAGTTTTTAAATATTCACTTCCAATTATAGGGGTATAATAGTCTACTATTATTTAACTAATAATTTAATTAATTTTAAAAATCAGGTTTAGACATTTATTCAAAGTTTAAATAAATTTATTTTCAAAAAAAATAAAAAATAAAAAATTTTAATTATTTTTCTAATAAGTTTACATAATCTAGCGATTTTCTTAATTGACCCGAACACATAACAGATTGGTTTACTAGGAATTTCAACAGATTGGCGGGTGGGCCTTAAATGGGCTGGATCTCTTTAGTAAATGGGCCAACATATCCATCACAAAGCCTCTATTGGGCAAAAAATAATGACAATTTCTCTGTTGTTTCTTTTATTTCTTCATTTTTCTAATAATTTTTATAATCTATACTCTCTTTTTAGTACCCATATATATTATATTCACATTATTTATTAAGACTTTAAATTTTTAATATTTTCACGTTCTCTTTAGTTCTCAATTTTTTTTGTTATTTTTTTTTATTCAAATATAATTAAAAATAAAAAAAATTACTCCATCCTACATAATGTTACTAAAGTTATATTCCTTCCCTGTTTTATTTTTTTTGTTTATTTATTTTGTTATCTTAGTTGTGCTATTGGACCTTTTAAATTAAGAAGTCAAACTTCTAGTCATTATTATTATTAAAATTGTTATAGTAAAAAATTGAATATATATAATTAATGAAAAGTTCGGCAATTACATTTTCATTGGTGGTTTAAATCTTTTTGGGCCATATTTAGCCTCTGGAAAATGATGCTCCCGAACCATTCTAAATCCGGGCATCATTTTCTTGCTCTTTATTTATTTATTTATTTACAAAAAAATCACAAAATCCAAGTGAAATTATAGGTGAGATCTACTTTTTATATATATATATATATATATACACTCATATATATCATATACTTTATGTACTCATATATATCATTGAATACATATGAGGGGAGAGGACAAATACCGATTCTTGATATCGAACCTGTGTAGTTAGTGTTGAATTGGTTTATAACCAAACAATGAAATCATTGCGCCACTCACTCATTCGGTGGAACAAAGCTTGTTTTTAGTCTCGAAGTTTAGAGTGTAATTGTTACTTAGCCTCTATGTTTTGAAATCAAACATTTTTATTTGACCTTTAAATAATGCATAATTTTAGTTTTTCAAGAGTATTTTAAGTTTATTTTTATACTTGTTTTTTTAACAACAAAAACATTAATTCACATCAAAACTAAAATAATTTGTTGATCAATATGTTAAAATTTAAAATTAGCCTAATCATCATATAAATCAACATTTACATGACATAGAAATTGCATCTCAAATTTAAGGTTTAACAACATTTTTTTAATTAAAATATATGTGGTGTCCATACTTTCACAAACAAAATATTATAAAATTTAAAATGTATATATAGAAGTTCATAATCTATCTAAACCAAATAAATACAAACTTAAAAATTGGACTAAGCGTGTAAAATAATCCCCAAATATTTCTATATTTGAAAGACTTTTTAATTTCAAACAAATTGTTTATCTAATCCAATCAAACATCCTATCAAACTTTATCCAATTTACAATTTTTTTTTAACTTTAACTTTTTTTATTTACTCCAAATTTACCTCATTGTGATTAATATAACTTATAAATTGATTTAGAAATTATAAATATTATGTTTTTAAAAATATAAAATTTATTATAAATATCAAAATTAAAATAATATATAAAACAAATATTTATATATTTTTTTGGTGTGTTGTTTATGTGTCATATTCACTAAAAAAATAATGTCAATTTTATAAAGTTAAAAAAGAGTCGTCAATATCATTAATGTATTTCTATCATTAACAAGCTAATTTGAATCCCCTCTAATTGTTGTTGTACTAAAAAAAATTGATTTGGGAAGATAAATAGTTTATATTTATGATTTTATAAAATTGAATAATATTCATAATTTGAAAATTAGATTATAAATTATAAATTTAATTATAAAGATAAAAAAAAAAAAAAAAAGAAATGAAAAAAAAAAAAAAAAAAAAACTTTCATTTAAATTTTGGGTAAGAATTTACTTAAATGAAAAATTTTAAATTTATAAATATATAAAAATTAAGTTTATGAATAGTTCAATAATTATTAAATTTTGGAAATTAGATTAGAAATTAAACATTTAATTATAAAGCTCATAAAAAATGATATATATATATATATATATTACTTCATTTTTTGTACTATCTTTGTTGTTTACCGACAAAAAGTTACTCAAATGAGAAAAAGTTAGAATTTATGAAGACAAATAATTAAATTTATTTTTTAATATAGATAATTATTAAAATGTAGAAATTAAATATTAAATTATAATTATCAAAATTAAAAGAAGTCATTATAATTAAAATAAATACGAAAAAAACACTCATTTTACCTAACAAATAGTGAAATTATTTAGTTAATATATATATATATATAAAGTGAACATTTCCCCTTATAAACTTCAATTCTCAAACAATATTATTCAACATCTTCTCTCCAAAACACCAATTCCTAAATAAATATTTCATACATCTAAATTACTTCACTTCCTCTTTTTTTCCTCACGTCTCCTCTTATCAACACGAAATTCCAATCACCCGAGCTTTGTAACGGTTTATATAAATTAGGCTCCAATTGACATTACCTTTTTGTTTTGATTTGACTAGTCACAAACTAGTTCATTTAATGTATACTATGTACATAGTTAGTTTGTTTAATTAGTTTCTAGTTGGAAACATAAGCACATGATATTCATCTATGAATCTTATATAGATTTTCAATACTAACAAAATATTGATTTCACGTTTTCTTGCTTTTGATTTTAGGTTTTACAACAAAAAAAGCATTGTTGTATCTTTACAAGCTGTAAAATGAAGAACAGATGCTAAAAAGTTGAATAAAACATAATGATTTCAATATTTTATTTTATAACCAACTTTTTCTTATATTTTTTTTAATTCAAAGTTTTAGAGATCAATATATATAATTTTATATTATCTAATATATCAGATTTGAAATACTTGACGTGTTACTTCAATTAAAAAAATTTAAAGCATTAGAGACTCCAAAATTTTCCATGATTTGAACTAAAAATAAAAGGAAAACAATATTCCATTGAACATGACGATTCTTGTTCTTTTAATTTGGGACCATTAAGGTTATTTGTCATCGTCTTTAGTTGTTCCTATCATTTTGACGAATAATATGGTTTTACAAATTTGACTAAAAATGGTTGAATTTTCTATTGTTAAATTTATTTATTACTTGGCCATAGAAAAACGAATCATAAAAGCAAGTTTAAGGGGAAAATCTCTCTCTCTCTCTCTCTCTCTCTCTTTTTTTTTTTATTTTTTAATTAGAGATGATAAAGTCAATTCTCGACTTTATATACATATACATATATAATTAATTTTTTGTGGTTTATTATAATTATATATACATTTTTTTGAATTTTTTATTGCAGTCTCCCTAAATTGGTCATGGAACACCAATAATGAAACCAAATTTGAGAAAGATTTGTTCTTACAAAATTAAGACTATAAATAGTTTATGGCAAGAAAAAAAAATCACGAATCGAGGTAAAATGACTAAAATATCTAAAATCAAGTGAATTGATTATCTTCAATGAGCTCAACTAATTAAAAGTAATCACTTTCAACGAAAGTAAATAAGTTTTGCTGATTGAAAGCGATTAAAAATAATTAATTCACTTAATTAAAAGAAATGGTAATTTTAGAATTTGAAGAAGAAAAAAAATGCGCAAAAATGTATTGTAGATGAAAATTAAAAAAATATATATTATAATTAAAAATTTTGAGATAAAAGTAATATATATTGCTTGTTTGTTTCTTTTATTTCTTTATGTTTGAGAATATGGGCATGTTTGGGTAGGGTGAGTTGGGATGGGAAGGGATGAGAAAGGAAGGGAAAGGAAGTGAGAGTAAGTTTGTGTTTGGTGGAAAGGAAATGAAAGAGAAGTGATAATAAATAAGTGTTTGGTGTGTTGAGATGAGAAGATCTTTAGTTTTTTTATTTGATTTATTTATAAATAGATATTTAATAATTTTTTAATATGTTAATAATAATTGAATATACAATTTATTCATTGATTAAATATTATTTTAAGATTCATTCCTTTAATTTACTATTTAAATCATATTTGAAATTTAGTAGATCATAAAAATTATCAAATAAAAAGTAAAATAATTCAAATAATTAGTAATAATAAATTAAAATAAATTGATGTAAATAAATTTTATATAAACAAAAAGAACTATATTAATTTAGTTTTTTTTAGGAACTATATTAGTTTAGTTATGTAAATATATTTATTTTTAAAAAATCATATAAATATATTTAATTAATTTAGAACTATTATATTTCAGTAAAATCAAATATATAAATATGTATTGGGATTTTATTTTTATATTTGTTTGAAAAAATAATGTAAATGTTCTAAAATCATTTATATTTTGTACATAGATCTTAAAATGAGATTTTAAACTTTATTTCATTTAATTTATTAGTTAAATAAAATTTAAAATTTAGTAAATATCAATCATTAAAATTAACAAAAAAAAGGAAGTAAGAAAAAAAAGCAATATAAATAAATTTTAATTAGTTTAATTACTTAGTAACGATGTCTATTTAATTTAAATACAATAAAAACTTAATTAATTTAATTCTTAACTAATTAAAATTTCAAATTTCAAATATACAATTTTGATTAGTTTCAAGGATATGATTTTTTTTTTTTTTTAAAGACATGGGAGCTTTTAAAAGAAAACGATACACATAATTAATATACAATAAATGAATATAATCAAATAAGTTTTATAAGATAATTTGGTTCACAAACTCAATTTTTTATTTTATTTAAAAGATAACTTAAGTTTAAACCTTAGTACTTGCTTTTTCAGCTTTCTTGCCTTATTATTTAATAAATACAATAATAAAATATTGTAGGGTTTGGTGTGCTCTATAACATTAATTAAGGTGCACGACAAATCTGGACATTCAAAAGAAAAAAAAAAACAAATATGTAACTTACAAAAAAAATTTAAAGAAAGAAAATATTAAATTGAAAAGTGGAATTATATATATATAACTCAAATAATAATAAAAAAAATTTTGAAAAAAGTATCAATAAAAACTTTAAACGAAAAAAAGAAGAAACTAAAGAAAAAAAAAACAATAAACGAAAAAGAACTTAAAAAAAATAAACCATTAAAAAGTTTAAAAGATAATTTAAAACCAAAGGGAAAGACTAAATTAAATTTTAAAAAAATAATAATAATAATAATAATAAAATTAAAAAAAATACGCATGCACTCGCTGGGATAACCCAACGCGTGTAGACCACACACCAAATCACCACTTCCAGCTGGCTTATTTTATCCCAGTCCGTCAAACAAAAAACAGTGACTCATCCCTTTCTTTCCCTGGCCCAACCCGCTTCTCCAAACAAGTTTGATGGGACGTTAAGATTTGAGAGAAGTTGTTATGTACAGAAAAAAAAATAAACATGAAATTGAATAATTTTCTCTTCTCATATTTTCCAACTCCTAAATTCAATCACCACCTAAATGAACCAATTTTAAAAAATGCATTTAAGTATTTGATATATATATATATACATATAGATATATATATAATTCAAGTTATTATATAAGTCAATTTTTATCATATAATATTAAACATAATATTCAACCAAAGATAAAAATAGTTATATAATATTTAATGAAAAAAAAACCTAAGATAAGCAACTATAATTTTATGATTAAAATTTAATACATTTATATTAAGAAAATAACTATTTTTAATTTTTTTTGCTTTTGACAAAGCTTAAAATAACTATAATCTTCAACTTTTCTAGTATTACATATCAAATTTAATTAAATAATTATTAAAAATATATATTTATAACTGCATGGGAATATGAAGTGAAACCTGGCATTTTGCATGTGATACCAAAAAAAGGAAAAAAGAAAACCGGGCATAACTGTTTAATATTCAATTTTTTATTAACTTTTTTTTTTAATGAAACCTCCATCCAGCCTTCATTTTTGGTTTAAATATGAATTAATATGGCATTTACTGGAACTTAGAAGTCTGTTTAAAAACCGTTTTTAAATTCTTGAGATCATACTTTAAGGTGGAGAATAGGTAATGAAAGTGGTTAAATATGTCCAAAAAATTAGTTGAATTTAAAATAAAAAATTAAATAAATAGATAATAATAAATTGCCTATTTGAAATTAGAGAGAATCACTTGAATAACATAGTTAAAAAACGATTCTCCCTACTAAACTACATTTTAAGTAGTAATGATAATGATAAGGATGTAT
>JBBMKA010002605.1:0-12396 GCA_037833695.1 Sechiopsis laciniata | reverse complement strand
CCCCCCCCCCCCCCCCCCCCCCCCCCCCCCCCCCCCCCCCCCCCCCCCCCCCCCCCCCCCCCCCCCCCCCCAACCAAAAAAAAAGAAATAATTAAATGTTTTATTTAATAATATTATTATATATGAAAGATTTTATTTTATTATTTTTTTTTTTTTTTTTGTGAGTGGAAATCAAGTGGTTTAAGGCTTGAAGCCGCAACCCCCGGGCCCAACCAAATTATACCTATTTCATTTTCAAATTTTAAATTTATATTTCTCCATTTTTCTAATAACAAATTTCTTTGTGATGAGACAAGTATATAGTATGAGAATCTTGACCTTTTGTCACATTTTTGCTTATTAGTGATGAAAGTTTATCCTCTCTTTTCCCTCCTCATCACTACCATTTCGGTATGTTCATTCATAAATGAAATCATGTTTCCAACCAGCCACTATTATGCATTCAATTTGTTTCACTAGAGTTCAATTAATTTATTTTTCTTTTAGGCTTAAGAATTGTTTTTATTGTTTACTTTTTAAGATTTAATAATGGTCGACTAGATTACTACTTAGATATTATATGTTTTTAAGATCTACCTGAAGTGATGTGTTTTAATAGTGTAAATTGAAAATTAAAAATTCGATTAGAATATTGATCAAATAGGTAACAAAGTGAGTAATCAAGTCAAGTTAATTGGATATGTAATTTGTAGAAATTAATCTCCAAATTCAAGATCTAATTGCATCAAATCAGATTATATTCAAGATCTATTCTTAATATCAAACCAAATAGGTGAAAATCAAGCATAAAGAAAAGAAGGAATGAAGAAGAAATTAACACATCGATATAAAGTGGTTCGGACTAGTGTACTCCACTGTTCAGAATGTGAGATGATCAATCTTGATCACTCATAATTGCCATTGATGAATATCAAGAGCTCTCAAAATTAGTGACTAGGGTTTCTCTTAAAAGAAGAAGGTGACCCCTATGGTACTTTATATAATAGCACAATCACACACCCAACACATGATTAGTTAATGCTAACCCAAAGTTTAACCCATGTTCACTCAACTCACCAAATAAGTTAATACAATGGTGTGTAATTCAAATTAACAAATTACCCTCTTAAAGTACATATCATAAATGACATCATAATGACAAAACTCAAGACAAAACTGGATTATAACTTTGCTCAGCACGAACAAATCAGAACGGTTTTCAAGACCTCAAAACTTAATTTAGAACTTTAGAAGGACGGTGAACTAAATTCACAAACGGCAACCTGAACCTGATCTCAAAAGAACATCTTCGAAAATAGATATCAAACAAAAAGTTACTAGATAACATGGAATAAAAAACATGTGAGAAGATACCATCTCAAACAACATAAGCAGCACAAAATAGAAGTCAGAAAGTTCGGCCGGACCAAACTTAACAAAATCAAATATTCAGCAAAACAAAAGACCCCCCAAAGACAAAGTCTCAATCAAACCTGAATGCTCCAAAATGCTGCACCCAAAATGTAAAACTTCCATGTAACTGCTGAACAAACTAACAAACTATGCTAATCAGAATGGCAAAAAACAGAAGCACATACAAATACTCCCAAAACAACAAACCTCTTCCATATCAAACTCTTTCATCGTAAAGCAATAAGTCAAGAAATCTGTAAACTACATAACCTCACCAAAACGACCAGATGCAACTAAAAAATCATCTACAAATGACAAAATCAGAATGATACAACTTGCAATAGTAGCCTTGCTAAAAATATAATGAGCAAACTGATCTCTTGCAAAACAATAATCAAATAGATTTCTCACAAAAGAGTAAACAATCATGGAAGAGTCAAACTGCTTATAAAACTGAAACAAAAAACTGACCACTACAACAAAAGCCCAATAATGTGGATACATACAAAAACACAAAAGGAGAAAAAACATCAAGAACTCATCAAGAATATGTATCCCCTCTTCATGTATGTAATCAAAAGCAAACGAATCTGCATAAGAACAAGAGTATACAATCCCTCTAGATCGAACTTAATCACAAACTAACAATAGCAGACAATGAACAAATGAATTTCAGGTCTCACCACAAACATCCTACATGAAAAATTTGACAAACAAGCCAACTCCCTATCGAACAAATGAACATTGCACTCTAAACCACCAAGAACATCCTCAGGTTCATAAGCAACTAAGATAGGATCATAACATGCAACATAAGCAGAATCAACAGACAAACATATATAAGAAAACTCAATCTCAGAATTCAACTGCTTCTGAACAACACAATTAATTTTAGGTAGAGAACCTATCAAATTTTCAAACGGAGTCTCAAATTTATCAAATATTACACTCATCTCGCACTGAGAAGCTTTACCTTGCAGAATGTATAAACTATTATTAACCTTCCCAGACAACTTGATTTTCTCATTCTTACTCACACAAAGTAAGCCATTACGAGACGAGTAGTCATAACTAGCAGCATCAAGTGTGCCCAATGAGATAAGGTTTCGACTAAAACTTGAAACAAATTTCACATCTATTAGCATTTTAACAAAACCGTCATCCATGCTAAATCTAACAGTACCTACTCCCTTAATCTCAAGCTGAAGGTTATTAGCCAACAAATCCTTGCCATAATTCAGAATCTCCAAATTTTCAAAATTATGTTAAAAAAGGGACATGTGGAATGAACAACCAGAGTCCATAATCCATAAATTATCAGAAGGGTCCAAATTTTTAGAATTTTAGGCCAAGAGCACCTTGCGCGAATCATAATTCTCGAGGAAGTTAGCTAAATCATCATCAACTTTCCTATACGTAACTTACCTTTCCTCTTCAAAAGGAACATTCATACTTAGTATGTTCATCTTCTTTGCAGTAATTGCAAGTAAATTTCTTCTGCTCTAAAGGTTGTTTCCCTTTTCCAGATTTAGAGTTCGATTTACTTTATGAACTATCCTGGCCTTTAGAAGAATGAATCAACGCAAATAAGGCCTAAAAAATCTTTCTTTTCGATTTTCATCTCTAACTCCCTAGACCTCAATGAATCTAAAACAATATTTAGGGTCAAAGTATCTCTACCGTACTTAATGAGTGTTTAAGATCTTTGTATTTTTCGGGTAACGAATTGAGGAGGATGATTGCTTGATTTTCAGAATCAATCTTCTCCCTGATATTGGCCAGGTCACCATAAATTTTGTTAAACACGTCTAAGTTTTCATCCAATCCCTTAGAAGGGTCCATCCTAGACTTGAATAACATTTCCTTCAAATTAATCTTATTGGATAAAGATTTAGACATGTAGATTTCTTCGAGTTTAGGCCACAAAGTGCCTATATCTTCTATATTACTAACCCTTCTCAAAACATTATCAGCTAAATGAAGGATGGTGATGCTATAGGCTATCTCACAAGACTCTATTTTGTCTTCCTCAGACATAGTTAGAGGCCATTTAGGAGGATTATCTAAGGCTCTATCAACTTTTTGTTACACTAATAGGGCTTTCATTTTCTTTTTCCACAAACTAAAGTCCCCGGACCCATCAAATTTGTCTAACTCAAATCTAGCAAACATCTTATGCGGATTATCAAATTTCAGGAGAACAGAGAAAATAGAAAATTCAGCCACAAAATCAAAAACAGTACAAACGACGAGGTCAATCAATCACAAATACCCAATCAAATTACAAAGCAGTTACAAATTTAATCAGTCTAGAATTTCAAGTCAATATTTCAAATCCAGTCTAATTTCAACAAATTTCTCAAAATTTCAACTCAATATTCCAGCTCAAAATTCTCCAAATTACAATTGAATTCCAGCATATCAAAATAGTAATTCCAACTTAAAATGTCATAAAATGATATCAGATTAGCAGCCTAAAAGCATTTTCAGCTTAAAAATTTCAACAATGAGTAATCTAAGCAGCAGGATATTCCATTAAGAATCAAAATTAGCATCAAATGCTTCTTAACCAGCTACATGTTTGCAGAATTTATCCAACACACAAATTAAAGAGAATGATGATGTGGCAACTTGGATTTCACTAAAGCGAAATCTCTACACTGATTAAGCGAAATGTGTGTGGTTCCCTAAGAGTGCGCAAGTATACACAGTCCTATTATAGCAAGTTTTAATGTAAGTAAAAGTCATCTCCACAAGGATTAGTGATTAATGTCATGTTTAAGCGAAGGTTAAAGAGTCAAGGTAGCAGGAAGAAAATTTGTTGAAATGAACTAAACTAGGCGAAATAAACGTAATGTGAATGAAACTAAGGTAAAATGCATCGGAAGGAGAATAAGACTTTTCGAAGAGTTTCGCTTAGGCGAAACGATGTTAAGCTAAGAAGAGAACTACTGATGGCTTCTCTTTGACTTTCTCAAGCGCTAGAAATTGGCTCTCTCGAGCTCCTAGTCCGGTTCTCTAGAACTCCAACAACGCTAAAATCTTGCAAACAACACTAGGCGAACCTTATCTTTCATTAGCAAGCAAAGCTTAACAGTCCTAGTGTTATACATGCAGGTTCGCTCTATTTCTATTCTCTCGAAGCGAAATAAAGGCATACATACAGTGGATCAGACAGAGTGTATTTTGAGTTAATACAGCATGCATAAAAGTTGACATCTCGCTACAGCTTTACTTAGGCAAACTTCTCCTACTTGCCTACTTTCTTCCAATGACAAACTTAGCTACTCATAACGACAATTAAATTCAAAGCAATGTAAAAAAAAAGTTCATCTTCATTAAAAACATCAAATAACAATGTTTGCTACAGACTAATGCTAAGGCGAAAATAAACGAAAGCAATAAAAGGAGAAACAAAGATAAGAAGGAGCCTGGTCGGAATCGTAAAGACAACAACTCTGACTTGGCACCAGCAAAATCTCTGCAACTCCGGCTAACTACGTCTATTCTAAAGCTAAACTATTAAACAACTGGAAATGAGAAAAACAACTAAGCTACGGCTAAAATTAGGAAATATTGATCGGAAATTGAAAGCTACGACGGCGGATGACCCCAAAATGGGTGACCCTTTAAATGATGAAGAATGACAGCTATTCAGCTCCAAGCGACAAGGTTCTACTCCACGATCCTGACATGGTCTAAAGCCTACCCTACAATAGCCACTCAGCCAAAAGGCTGCTCTATTTCTAACATTCCTGCTCCACGATCGTATTGTCGGCTGTGTCATAGCATCCTTGACTTCGCTAACTTCCCGAGCATGCACTTTCGCTGGAATCAATTTGGTCTAAGCAAAAGTTTTGGAAATTCTTCGTATTATGCTGTAGTGTGGAATATTTTCAAGGTGCGTTCACTGGGCTGACTTTCACTTGCTCGAGCTCCCTTCTTGTGTGAATTTTATTTCGCTCTTCAGGAATGCTGTAGACAAACTAAAAAGTATCAATTCTCTTTAACACCTATAAATTTTCACACATTCACGCATGTTTCGCTACACCGAACCTCTAAAATGCAGCACAATCAGAAAACTAAAGGATGTTTCGCTTAAGCGTAATATTTGGTATGATGGGGCGAAATTCAATATTAAATTATTTAATTATAGCAAATTCATATAAAAATATATTCTTTTTATCTACTTTAACTCTCAATTCTTGAGAGTTATCACACCCCCAAACTTATACTATTGCTCGTCCCGAGTAATAGCTCAATTTCTAATGGAGGAAATTTGCTTTTTCCTATTTTTCCTTCGCTTGGTAAACATTATTTCTTACTTCGCTAAAGCTCATCAACACCTCAATCTGAGAATCCCAATATATTTCTAAGTAAAAGTTCTTCTATAATTGGACAATGCTGGGCAAAACTTTAGGTTTTTAGAAACTTCATTTTATAATTTGTTTTAGCCATTCGTTCGCAAAAACTCCTTTTGGCTTAGACTTTCAATTCTTTGGTCAACTGGATTTAACTTTTCGCTTTAAGCTCTTTTGCTCCCTTTAGCTTTGGTACTTCTCGTCTTTTGTCGAAGTGAATACTCTCCTTTTACAGTTCGCTGGGGATCCCTCACTTACGTTTCTTGCTATCTCTTGCTCAATTTTCATCGAATAAATGATAATAATGATAGATACGCAATGTTTGAGCAAACGACAGTGGAGAGATGATCCCAGGAACTTGGGCTACTAGCCCTTTGATTCACTTCGCTCTCGCGAATAATTGGAAAAATTTTGAAAATTTTCATGTTTTTATCCAACCCTGGGTTTAGGTTTGCAATATCTCACATTTTACTTCAGCGCAATGGCAACTATCCAATTAATTTTTCTATGCTGAATCGCTCTTGAAGCATTTTTTAACTTTATGTGCTTGACTTTTCGCGAGCATATTTATAAGTTTGTTTCGGCAAACTCCACCCCCAAACTTAGACTTTTCATTGTCCCAATGAAAACACTCAACACTCCTAAACTTAAAGTTTGCTAAAAGTTTAAGGCTTGGGTTAGATCTAATTGAGTTCGCTCAATTTAAATGATTCCACAAAATTAAATTTCTAAACTTAATAAATTTTCAAAAATTAAGGCCTCTACTTCTTACAAAATTTTGCTTCATCCAACTAAAAGATTTCGCGCAAGCATTGAAAAGTTATAATATTACGTTACAAAGAAATAAAACTGACTTGTACAAAAGGAAAGTTAATGAAATTTTGCAAAGAGATAAATAACAAAAGTTTGCCGAAGCAGAAGATAATAGTATTCACATTTCAGGTTTTCTTTGACATGCGAGCTTACAAAAGATGAAATTAAAATAAGTGAAAAGCAAGCATGCAATTATTCAAAAAATTTTAAGAGAGAGAAGTGAAGAGAACGGAGGACTTCCACTATTGTTTAGAAGAATCTTCACTAGAGTCGGGTTCTGGCTGTGCCGGAAGGTCTAGGGATTTTGGCATTGGAAAAGGGCCACCATCGAGACTGTCAAGGACTGTCTGAAGCATGATATCACGCTTGCGAGAATACTGATAGAATGGTCGCTGCTTTCTCAGCACCATCTTCCACATACTTCGATTCTCGTCTTTGATTTCCCTTAACAACTGAAGTTGTTCTTCACCTCCGCTTGGCTTGTCTACTTTCTTTCTTGCGCGAGCTGTCTTGGTTGCAGTTTTTGAAGCTAAGTTCAGCGTCTTCCTTCGCGGAGCAACTGCTTCACCAAGTCGTCCGCGAATACCTTGGGCTTGGTAGAGTGGCGAAATAAAGTGTTGTAATATGCAATAACATGCTTGCTTGCCAACCCAAGTTCAAATTTCTTTCTCAATGATTCGCCCTACGTTGATGGAAACATCGGTCATGATGGCACAAATGAATAATGCTCGTGGCACAATTAGAGTGGATTCGTGGGTCGTTGGCATCAAACACGTCTTGATGAAGGCGTGCCAAACTTTCGCTTCGTTATTAAGGTTCACGGTGAGAAATCTCTTTGACTGTGGTTCTTCGTCCTACTTCGCCCATCAATTCTAATGATGGCTACATAGCTCTCCAGCATGGCTTCAATATAATCCTCAAGCAACTGATCATACTCAGACTCACCAACGTCGAGTTCAAATAGCTTATTCTAGTCCTCGGGTGCCCAACGAATGATTCGCTCTTGCACCACTGTTTGATAACTTGAGCGATCGAGTATACTTGCGTAAAACTCGAACACCCAGTCTCTCCTCGCCTCGACGTGCGGATGATAAATATGTAACCAACCACTCTTTTCTATTTGGCTTAAAACGGGGGCAGGCACTCCATTGAAGTCTTGATCGAATCCTTGCTCCGAAAGGAAACGTTTTTTCTAAACTTCAATCATGTTTTGTCTGTTCGCGTAGCGACTTTCCTCTGCCAGGCAAATTTCTTCTGCTTCGTCCCGAATTACCTTTCCTTTGTTCAATTTCTTTTGCGATGGCGAACCTTCCTCTTCGAAACTTGCGACCATTTTCTTCTTCGAGAATGGCTGCTTCTGAGGTCTTTTGCTAGGCATGTGTTTGATTGGGACTAAACTCGCAGCTCTTGGTTTCACTTTGCCAGATTTCCTTAAAGCTAACCTTCCCTCATCTAGCTCTTTTTCCAAGTCATCATCAGATTATTGTTCAATTTCGATTTCACAGTGCTGAGGTTCCTCGTCCTTCGCTGATTCTTCAGTGGTATTCATGATTGGATCAACAGCCTCTTGATAGGGTATTGAGTGTGCCTCATCTCCAAATGGCCTGTCTGTGGGACTCGCGAACCTTTCTAACTGCTCCACAAATCTCTGATCTGAATTTGCCTCCTCGTCTTCTTGGAAATTCACTTTCTCATTCCTCGCTGGTGTAGACGCCGTGTGTTCTACTTCGTAATCACTTTCATTTGCCACGTCAAGTGTTTCAGCATCAACATCAGATTGGCGAGGTGCCAGTTTTCTGTCATCCTCTGAAACTTCTGCTTCATAATGCAGCTGCCTCTTCACTATATCACCAAAGAGGTCGCTTATCGATTTATCCTCCATTCTTTTGTCTTCTTCGTTGTCCTCGATAACGAACACCCCAGTTGTCATTGTTAACTTCGTCGTCCTACTTCTCTTTGCCACAGCGTCACATTCAGCCTTTCACTGAATCTTTGCAGCGAGTTATTTTTCTTCTTATTTTTCTTCTCCTTCTTCTCGAGTCTCTCTCTCTTTTCTACTCTTGTTCTTTCCAACTCGGCTTCTAATTCTGCCATTCGCTTACGCATTGTTCTTTCCAACTCGACTGTGTCAGAGCATGCTTGACTTCGCTAACTTCTCGAGCATGCACTTTGGCTGGAATCAATTTTGCTTTAGCGAAAGCTTTGGCAATTCTTTGTATTATGTTGCAGTGTGGAATATTTTCAAGGCGCGTTCGCTGGGCTGACTTTCGATTGCTCGAGCTCTCTTCTTGTGTGAATTTCATTTCGCTCATCAGGAATGTTGTAGACAAACTAAAAAGTATCAATTCTCTTTAACACTTATAAATTTGCACACATTCACCCATGTTTCGCTACAGTGAAGCTCTAAAATGCATTCTAATCAGAAAACTAAAGGATGTTTCGCTTAAGCGTAATATGTGGTATGATGGGGCGAAATTTAATATTAAATTATTTAACTATAGCAAATTGTTATAAAAATATATTTTTTTTATCTACTTTAACTCTGAATTTTAGAGAGTTATCACTACACAATTCATCATATTCATGGGGATACAAACCAGTAGTTCCAAAAAAAAAAAAAATTCAGTGGTAGCCAATCTGTAAACAATAAAACAAAGAAATTTACCTCAGTGATTTTTAAAACAATGTTGTCCAACGAAAGCCTCCGAGTATTAATTTTGGAATTGTAATATGAGTTTAAGAAGAATATTCCACAATGTCAAAATGAATTGACAACACATGAAGTTCAATTAACACTTAACGCAGACTAATCAGATCTACTTAGAAAATAACAAGCGCTCAAATCCCCTCGAATTTGCCTAAAATCAACGCAAAATCTCATCACGCTGAAACATTCCGTCGGAATACAAGCTCAAAGTTTTAGAGTTTGCTAGAATCGACACCACATTGAACTCATTTATCGAATCGTTCAAAATATTGGTGCCGCTCATGAGTTTCTGGACTGGTATTTGAATCAGCAACTGCCCATCGAAAATTGTAGAGGAAAATCTTCGAGTTCTCCTCCGTTAATGGCGATTGCTGATGGTCAATTTTCGAAACAAGATGAAGCACACGGCGCCGATAATCTAATCAAAAGCTTAATCAACCAAGATATCGAAATTTCAGAATCAATTTGATGTGAATGAACTACCGATTGACTGTCGATTCGAAGATTTAGCGTGGTGGAGACTGATCTAACGCAGAAGACGCAAATAAATCTCTTTTTAAGCCCAAAAAAAAAAAATCGTTAAATGGACTTTCAAAATTCGATTGATTATGATCAACACAAAATCTCAGGTATCGACAGAAGCTAAAATGCTAATGGCAAAACAATGAATCCAAATTAGCAGTAGAGGATTTTCCAGAAATCCACAAAATCGAGAATATAGAAGCTTCACTGAATAAACCCAATAAAAACAAAATAAAAATAGCCTTAGTAAAGCTCGAATACCAATTGTAGAAGTTAATCCCCAAATTCAAGATCTAATTAAATCAAATCAGATTATATTCAAGATCTATTCTCAATATCAAACCAAATAGATGAAAATCAAACATAAAGAAAAGAAGGAATGAAGAAGAAATTAACACACCGATTTAAAGTGGTTCGGATTAGCCCACTCCACTGTTTAGAATGTGAGATGATCAATCTTGATCACTCACTCATAATTGCCATTGATGAATATCAAGAGCTCTCAAAATTGGTGGCTAGGGTTTCTCGCAAAAGAAGAATGAGACCTCAATAGTGCTTTATATAATAGCGCAATCATACACCCAATACATAGTTAGTTAATCCTAACCCCAAGTTTAACCCATGTTCACTCAACTCACCAAATGGGTTAATACAATGAAGTGTAATTCAAATTAACATAATTCAAATAGGCCATCAATTTAAAGTTTGAACCAAATATTATGGAAGTGGAAATAATGTTAATATAAGTCATAAATTAGAGCATAACACAATCAGTTTTTTTTTTCTTACCAATAGAACTAAGTATAAATTCTTGTCCCATAAAAAATAATTCTTATTTCTTTTTTTTACTTTTTTTTTTCTCTAGTTGAGAGCATCTCTATAGAGGAAATAAGCTTTTCTTAGAGTCTTTGTTGACTAGTTGGATTGTTTAATTAATGGAAGATGTATGTGAAGATGAGAAGAGTTGCTTTGGTGGACAATAGGATACATGAGACAGAAGAATCGGGGTTCACAAACGTTTTTAGTGGTGAGTCGAGTCATTGCTAGTTATGGCTCAGCGTGGCCGTTTGACAAAAGATCCTAGAATTTTGAAGTAAGGGCGAAGAAGAATGAATCAAGAACCGTGCTCCCTATCATGTCAAACAAAATGGCGTGTGATAAGAGAGTGCTAGAAATGCAACTATGTCAAGTGTGCTTGTTAGGTTTCTTGCAATATGTGTCAAGAAAGTATAAGAGGATGTCAGAGGTGTAGGGCTCAAGAAGGTCCTAGGTTTAAATAATTATGATTCGAGCAAGTCGAATTTGTTAGTTGACCTAACTGGTTTAATTGATGCGATTGGTTCAGTTGATGAGCCACATGTTCTTTCGTACTGGTTTTGGTTTCAAACAAAATTGATTATACTAAATTGGTTTGGATTCTCTTCTGATTCAAAAATCTCAAAGTTGGCATTTATGTTCTTATTTTTTGGTTTTCGACTACTTTTTCTTGGGTTTGCTTATTGTTTGATGTTTTTCATTTTTTTAATTCAATTTGGTCGTAACTATAGTGTTATGACAAATTTTTGTACGTTTAGATGTTTATATTTTTGTGACTTAATCGATGAGGAATTAGTCGACAAAGGAACGACTAGGGTGTTGTAAGAGTATTCTTTTTTGGAAATGCCTTATCTCTTTATGAGTCTGAGGCTTTTTCTCCCAAATCGGTTTATTTGGTGGGATGTTACACTTCAGTGAGTAGGATGGTTGTAGAGTTATCCTCCAAAATATTTCAAAATTTAACTTTTAAGATCATATTTGGCCTTTAGACTCGTGTAGCTCTCCATTGCGAATTGGTTTTATTAGTTTTGTTGGGCCATTTCTCATATGTGGATGAAGTTCAAGATTGTGTTTGGTATCCCCTTTTAAGAATAGTGTCTATAATCTATTTAACATTTTTCAATGCATATGGTTATGTTTGGTTTCAAGCAAAAAATCTTATTCCTGTATTATTCAATTAAATAAAGAAGATAAATATAAACATCATAGAGTGACCTAGTGGTCAACAGAGCTTTAACTAATACAGAGGTGATGGGGATTGAATTCTTGATGACCACTTGATTAGAAATTAATATTCTATCGGTTTTCTAATTGACATCTAAATATATATTGTAAGATTAAATGGTATGTTCCGTGATAATAATTTAGGTATGTGTAAACTAGTATAAACAATCGAGAGTAAAAAAAAGAAGAGATAATTAGAAGTAGGGGTGTCCATAGTCCACATTCGGTTGGGTTAGAGGAATCTTTTTTACCAAGCGTATGTAGTTAGAGCAACTCAACCCAACCCATATATTATTGCGTTGAGTTAGGTTGGATTCTCATGTTAGGTTAATCTTTTAAAAAAAAGACAAAAAATGCATGATATTATATTTCAATCTAAATTATCTATCTTCTTCTTTTTTTTTATTTATTTATTTTTACCTATAAGTTGGAAAAGGGAGACCACAAACCTTCCACAAATGGTACTATTGCTGAGCCAAATATCGATTCTCAAGATCAAACTCGTGACCATGGTGCTGAACTATATATATATATATATATATATATATATATATTATTGAG
>JBBMKA010002594.1:0-12396 GCA_037833695.1 Sechiopsis laciniata | reverse complement strand
ACATCGATAACATTGCACAATAACATACAGAATGCCAACAGTCAATAAACATAACAGTCACTGTAAACAGAAAGGTGTAATTCAGGGTACGAACATTCTACATGTCAGGTCCTATCAGACAAGTCATTCAACGCTATCCACTAGCACATATGCACCAATAAACCTGCAAGAGCCTATCCACTAACAAGTTCATACAACAGATCACCTGCAAGAGCCTATCCACTAACATGTGCATTGTACAGGGCAATAAACAAGCAAGTCTATCCACTAACAAGTTCATTCAACAACGCAACATCTAGAAGCCTAGTCCACTAGCATGCTCAACAACAGAAACAACAACCATTCAACCTATCCACTAACAAGTCAATAAAAAATTAACAAATAGCTAAGAAACCATCAATGACAAGCGCAGGGTCCACACAACCCTAGTAAGGAATCCTTACCTGAAAACCAGAAATAGACAAATAATTGCTATGCTCATTGAGCTGCATAATCAATACGAGTAATCAACCTAGGCAAGAAATAACAAGTAATAATCAATATCTACACAGCCTAGCACTAATCAACCAACACACAGGACTCAGGAAACAATACCCCAAAACCGAGGCAGGCTCAGCAACGTGAGCGGCTCGACTGCAGTGAAGGGTTGCGCCTGGCAGGGTGAGGCTTGTGGCTACAAGGTTGTGCGGCACAGGCAGTGTGTGCGGGCGAAGATGCGCGGCAAGGCTCACCAGGCTACGGCTGGGCAAGGCGACGGGTAGCAGGCGTGTGCGCTAGCTGGCGATTGTGGTGAGCGTGCGGGCTGGTGTGGTCGTGCAGCTACGGTACTCGGGATGTCTACGTGCAGAGCAGATGATGCGAGGCTCAGCGATTGTGGCGAGGACGTGCGCGCAAGGGTTTGGCTGGCCCGACATAAGCAGGTGAAGAACTGTGACCACGGGGCTGCGATCACGCGCACGAAGGTGAGGCGTGGCGGAGGGCTGCGTGGCTGATCTGAGGTTGTGCGAATGCGAGGTGTGCGATCGCTGTTGAGCGGCACGGCGAGAGGGCAGCGATGGTGAGGGTCTGCGCGGTGATGGATAGGTGATGCTTGCGGGAAGTTTCGGCGGTAATGGCTTGGGCGATCGGCTAGGGAGAAGAAGAAGAAGACGATGGAGAAGGGCTATCGGTAGTGAATCTTGCGGCAAGGGAAGGGAAGAAAAAGGGAGATCGATCGCAAAACCAAAACCTTAATCCTTTTTTTTTTCTTTTCAATTAATTAAAACCAATTAAAATCAAAACTTCCTTTTTAACCAAAACGGCCTCCAAGTCTCCCAAAACGCAAAACTAACTCGGAAGTCCTGAAAAAATTACAAGAACAGCCCTGGCCTCAGCTAACCTGCAAGAACGACCCCGAAAGCCAATAAACTACCAAACTAACCCTAGGGGTAAAATGACCAAAATACCCCTAAATGCTAGAACTGCCCTAACGGCCCAATGGAACAACATAATCACAAGAGAAACATACCTGGGAAACTGGAATGAAAACCTGGGCCGTTACACTACTTGTCCCTAGAGAAGAAGAAGAAGAAGATGATGATGATGATATGATGATTATGATTATGATGATGATGAAGATGAAGAAGATGATGGAGATGAAAATGATGATGATAATGACAATGATGATGATGAAGATAATGACCATGATGAAAATATCTAAATGTAATGCTCTTTATCGCAAGAGCCTAAACTGCATGATGCTCTTAGCCTTCATGAGCTTAAAAGGTGAATGGCCCCCTAATTCAAAAAAATAATAATAATAAAATATTGAACTACGTTATGATTTGATCCCTTTTAAGGGTACGTTGGCAACTTAATACAAAATTTTAAGTTCAGTCTCTTCTTCTTAGTTTTTTAACTTGAAAATCTTATGAAACAAGACATTTAAGGTGGATGTAGACAAGAAGGTTTCACTTGAGCTATGTTCGAGATTCATTTCTCTCAAGTTAATGTTTGTGTTTAGTTTCATCTACAAATATGAAGTTTACACTTCTTTCTTGCAATTTTAGGGGTTATCTTTTGCACCTTTCTCGAAATTTAAGGTCGTCCATGCTTTCTCAAGAGGTTTACATTTACTTTCTTTTACAACAAATTCGCTGAAGCACTTTGAATACAAAGTAAAAAAAAGAACACTGCCCTACCAGATGTTTACTTTTTACTTCCTTTTTGTACATGTTGAAAGGTTAAAGACTACGAGTCCAATGTAAAAAATAACATTGCCCAGCCAAATGTTTACTTTTTTACTTCTCGTTGCATATTCGCTAAAAAGATTATGAGTGCAAAGTAAAACGACATATTCACTGAAAGATTCTAAGTGCAAAGTCCAACAAAATACAAACATACCGACGTTTAATTTGTACTTGCTTCCACACCACATATTTGTAGAAGATTCCTTTAAAAGAAAATATTATTGCTTTCCTAAGTTCATCAGGGACATTGTTGCTATTGGTAAACCTCAAGTTCAAGATTCAAGCCAAGAGTATTTCAAATCAAAAGTTCAATTCAAGTAAATTTGGAGTTCAAAGTCAAATCAAGCTCATCAAAGTTCAATCAATGTAAACATTGACCAAAGTTCAATCAATGAAAACATTGATCAAAGTTCAAGTTAAAACATAAAATTTGGTTCAAATTCAAAATTGAGAATGTTTTAGAATCGAAAAATTACAAGTTCAATATTCCAACCAATATTCGATCCAAGCCACATCAAGTTAATTCAAGTCAAATTCTAGTATTGAGATTTGATGTCAAATTTAAAGCACGGCCAAATTAGATTTCAAGTATGCTCAAAGCTTAACCAGTTGTCAAATTCAAAGTTTGAAGTAAATTCAAAGATGATGAAGTTAATCCAAGCTATTCAAATAAATCAGAGCATCCTCAAATCATATACAAAATCAAGATTCAAATGAGTTATAATTTCATCCCAAGTTCAAATTAAAGTTTGGGTAAAAATTTAACTTCATCCACGTTCAAATTCGAAATTAGGTAGACCATAGCTCTACTTTGATTTCAAATCAATATTTTATGTCAAATATGTAAAATCAAATTTTTGACCAAAGTTCAAAATCTTGATTAATTGGCATAACAAATGTGTTAAAAAAATCAATCAAGGTTATCTAATAAATTCATATCTTGATTAAATTAACACATTAAGAAGTTGACATTCAGAACAAAGAATGTTATGTCGACTTTTTTTTTTTGAGATTCATCCACGCATGTTCGTGTAAAAATATAAAAAATGAGAGGTCTTCTTCTTCATTTCAAGGGGTCCAGAAATTTGAAACTCTTGAGAGAATTCCACCAAGTTGAAGACTCTCCAAATTTCTAAGAATCAAATACCATTTTGAAGCCAGAAATGCTTCGGATGTCCAAAAATTCGAAACTCTTAGAGAGAATTCCACCAAGCTATAGACTCTCCAAATTTCTAAGGATCAAACACACTTTCGAAGCTGTAAAATCACTTCGAAGATCAAGCAAATTCCATAAGCAAGCAAGCAAACAAAAAAAACATGCATAAACCTCAAGGGTCAAAGCTATATTTTTCGAGATTCACCCACACATGTTCGTGCATAAACCTCGAAAATGGGACATTTATTGGAATAGAATTTCGACAAATTAGAGCCCATCACATGATTATCCAAAAAATTTAATGGCGAAATTAAATTATGTTTATGGAAAATTATTAATCAATATTGTCCCAAAATTAAATGGATTAAAAATTGATTTATTTGGAATTTTGGTCAAAGTTAAAAGGGAAATGGTAGGAAATGGCTTAATTTAGTGAAAAAATAAAGGTCATGGCTTGTTTGTATTGGACTTTAAATTCATGTCTAAAAAAAATCAGGGAAGAGAGATGAATGTTTTCATCCCCAAAGTACCCTTGAACTTATTTCCCCATTTAGCGGTTTCACGAGAGAAAAAAACTAATTTTTCTCTAAATCTAAGCATAACCAATTTTTTCCTAAATCTAAGCATAACTAATTTGATAATATTTCAAATTTAAAATACTAATTATTCAACAAATCCCTAAGATTTAAGAAGTGGACTAAAAAAAAAATAAAGAAATGAAAACCACTAATCAAAGTTGTCAATCACAATATACAGGATGTACAAACATAGTGCATGCTAATAAATTGTAGGAACTACATATGCGGTGCATAATTTCAGAAAACATAAGCAGTGTCAGGGGTGATAGAGGGCACATGAACATATTCAGGGGGACAAGCGAACAATGTATTTTAATGAACCAATTCATACTTATATACACATTTCAAGCAAGATTAACAGCTATAACACAATAAGAACGGATAAACACATAGCATAAATGAGGTCTCAGTTTTACATATACATATGTAGGTAATCCACTAGGCCAAAACCAATGATCTAAACAGCCAAACAAAATGCACTAGGTAAAGTTGTATAAACTAAGTAGTCACAAAGGATGACTAGGCAACGTTTTTATGCTTCGCGCGTTACGTGATTGATCCATCGCATGTGCTTAAATTACGATGTACAATGGATGTACAAACATGGCACACCCTAATAAGTTGTAGGGTTTACATATGCGGTGCATAATTTTGGATTCGTCGCATGTGTTTAATTTTGAGTCACGTGAACTCAATGTTGATCTTACCTTTGAAGAGAAACTTATGCCAACAGTGTCTAAAATATGCATAAACTAAAAAAAAAAAACGTTATTTAGAAAATATATAAATAGGCAATAGTAACCAACATATGTACCATTATTATAACATGATATGTACCTAACTTATGCAAAAAAAGAAAAAAAAAAGAAAAAAAAAATGTTACTCACATAATATATACAAGTGACAACACTGACATAAATAACATATGCGTCAATACTCAGTACATAATAGGTACCAACATTAACTAACATAGAATATGTACAGAATA
Source organism: Sechiopsis laciniata (assembly GCA_037833695.1). Lineage (NCBI taxonomy): Eukaryota > Viridiplantae > Streptophyta > Magnoliopsida > Cucurbitales > Cucurbitaceae > Sechiopsis > Sechiopsis laciniata. The sequence continues at coordinate 7,446 of JBBMKA010002594.1, read as the reverse complement.
CGTGAAATCAATGTCTAACATATGCGAAATAAAAATAAATAAATAAAGGGAAATATAAACCCTACAAAGTAGAGATTCTATTAGGTATAAAATACGTGTCAACCATGTCTAACATATGCAAAAAAAAAAAAAACAAAAAAAAAACAAAATTAGAAAAAAAAATCTCAATAAAGTAGGAATTCGATTTTAGAGGTAAATATCTTTAAAAACCAAAACCATATGAGGTATTTGGAAGCTTACGCTGGAAAAAATGTCGAAGCACCAAAAAGGATTTAAAAGCTTAGACCAGAAACGTTTATATCTTTTGAGACGTGGCTCCAATGTCAGTCCCTTTTGAAGTCTCGAGAATTGGAGCCCATCAAAATGCATGCATTTCTCTTGCGGCTGAATTTTTCTATGCGGGGCTATCATCAATCGCAAATACATGAGTGGAGGGTTTTCGCAGGGGTTGTTCAAGGAGAAGAAAGAATCAAAATGAACTTTTCATTTTCTTCAAAAACGGATATTTAAGGTGCTCATAAACTCAAGCTCAAATACTATTCCCAACTATTTTTTAATTTATATTTAACCAAACTTACAATAATCACACCGACCAACGAGAGTATGTACGACTTATGGGATGATGTATAGCTATATTTGTGAATGTTAAGAACAAAATTTCTAAATTACATATAAATTTTTAAAATTGTCAAAATCCCTAATTTCATGCTATTTTATCATTATTGATTTAATTATGTTTGATTAACATTTTTAAAATTAGTTAGCTGTTTTAGAATTTTCTAGATTAAAAAAGGTAGTTACAAATAATTTATTTAAAATAGATTAAAAAGAAACTCGATGAAATATAGGAAGGGTACAATTGTAAGTTATTTTCCATATTAAAGATTAATTAAAATTCAGAAATTGAAAAAAGACATAAATTTAAAGTCTAAAGATCTTTAGCCACGTCCCTAATTAGTTTCTAAATTCTAGACGTTCCCAAGTTGTCCCAAGTTAAAATAGGCCAAGCCCAAACCAAGTTCAAACCATTGGCCCAAGCTCAAACACATTTGAAGTCCATGGAAACTCTATAAATAGAGAGCTCCACCTTCATTTGAGAAGGGACTGAAGATTTGGAAGACAGAGGCTTGAAATTCAGGCTTTAAGTTTCCAGAAAGCTTTAAGCCTTAAAAGACAATCTTGAAGATTGAAGCTGGAGAAAAGACTGAAAGCTTTACCGGCGGTCTTGAAGATTGAAGTTTCCATAAATTCTGAATTCTTGAAAACTGAAACCATACAACGTTTCTTGAAGCTTCTGTAAGTCCTAAAGACTGAAGCTACTAAGAACTTATTGAAGACTGAAACCATACAACATTTCTTGAAGACCTGAAGCTTCTATAAGTCCTGAAGACTGAAGCTACTAAGAACTTTTTAAAGATTGAAACCATACAACGTTTCTTGAAAACTATAAAACTTCCATAAATCCATGAAGATCAAAGCTATTAAACTTATAAAATGCAGAAGTCAGGAAGATCGAAGTTAACTTGAACTCTTCTCGCAAGTCGAAGAACTCTAATAAGTAAGTCGAATAACTTCAATAAGCTACAAGCTGAAGAACTTCAATAAGCTATAAGCCAAGGAACTTCAACAAGATACAAGCCGAAGAATTGTAATAAGCAAGTCGAAGAACTTCAATAAACTACAAGTCGAAGAACTTCAATAAGCTATAAGTCGAAGACCTTCAATAAGCTACAAGTCGAAGATCTTCAATAAGCTAAAAGTCAACATAGAGACTAAGCTACAAAAGCCCTCAAGAACAAGGTGCAAAGCCCTTATGACAAATCTAACATCGAGTGTGAAGCCCTCGAAGAAACTTCAACCATGAGAACAAGCTATAAACCCCTCAAGATATTTTTAAGAGGCACACACTACTCTCTTATTTTTTGCAATCAAACTTTTCTATTGTCTTTCATTTTAAAGATCTGTTGTTTCTTCTATTTGCCCTAGAATCAATTCAAGCGATCGTGTGTGTCTTGAGGGATTCTTGATCTGGTTGGTTGGTTGACTATTTCCGATAGTCAGAAAAGTTTTAGCCAAGGGCACGTGATGAACTCGTGACGAGAATCTCATGTTGTAGTTTTTAATTCCATCAGATTTTGTGCTTCGTTAATACTTTCTGAAAATTTGACTGTCAATGTTGGGAGCTCAATTGTTGGTTGATAAAAGAGCATTGTGATTTTGCCGTGGGTGATGTGATTTAAATGAGCTGTGTTAAAAATTGTTTGAATTTAAGGGATCGATATAGGTCTTTGACGTCTCGACATGCATCCTTTGGATCAAGTGGAGTTGCAAAGATTTCATCACACATGACCAAAAAAAAAAACAAACAAACAAACAAAAACAAAAGGGGAAGAACAAGAAGAAATTAGTAGTTGCAACAATTTGTATCCAACAAAAAAAAAGTACATGAAGAAATCAAACGTTTTCTATTTTTCTTCCAATTGTATTTGGATATGATCTAAAATGAAAACTTGAAATTGTGTTTGGAATTTGTTTGATTTTGAAGATAATAAAACACATGGGGGAATGAAAAACATGCATGGGATGGATTGACATCTGGGAGTGGGAAAATTGGAAAATAGGGGTTGATTTTAAACATATTGCAAAAAAGAGGTGGACTTGAAACTAAAAAAGAGGTGGATTTGAAACTATGTGTAGAAAAAGGGTAAATAATTTGTATTATATGAAAGTTGGATGAGTTGCCTCCTCCTCATCCTATTGCTCTGGAATCTGCTCTGAAACCTGTCATAACAACTGACGCAATTTTTTTAAAAATTTATTTATTTAAATAAATATAATAAAGTTGGTTTTAATGGAAAATAAAGTTACTTTTTGAGTTTAAATATAGTTAACCTTTTTTAGTTTTTTTTTAGATGATAAAATGATATCCTAAATATTTTAATAAATATACATCTACCTTTTTTTTTTCTTCTTTTTCTTCATTTTATAATCATAAACTTCAAATAAATAACTTAATATCATACAAAATATAAAAAAAAAATAATAATAATAAATTTCATGAAAATTTAAAATCAATAGATGATTTAAAAAAAAAAAAAATTTATTAAAGCTATTTTTTAAATTCCATTTCAAACTTTTAAAAAGAATCGATTTAAAAAAAAAAAAAACAATACGTCTGAAAGAAGAAATAATATGAAAAATCACAAAAGTTAACTATTATAGCCCATGGGAAGAAAACATCACTTAAAAATATAAAATAAAATTCTTGTGAAATAAATACTAATAAATAGTGAACTAAACAAACATTAATAAATAGTGGTAGATAATCTAATTAAAGTTGGTTATTAATTATATATTAATTAAAATGTTTATTAATATATTATTTAAAAAAAATTAAATAAAAGATTTAAATAAATAAATAAAATTTAGTTTATTTGTTATTTCCCTGGTGATGAATTTTTTATCAAACATTTAAATCTTTTTTTAAAACTATTAAGTTTTAATTTAAAAAAAAAAAACTATATGTCATAAATAAAAACAACACAAAGATCACAAAAAAAAAGTTGTCATAACACTCACCGCTTAAAAAGAAAACAATAATTTTAATAAACACTAGTATACAGTGATAATTATTTTGATTTAAAAAATAATATTTATTTGTTAAAAATTAGTGTGTTGGAATAGAAATTTTGACAAATCAGAGCCCACCACGTCATTATCCAAAAAAAAATTAATGGCGAAATTAAATTATGTCTATGAAAAATTATTAATCAATATTGTCCGAAAATTAAATGGATTAAAAGTTGTTTTATTTGGAATTTTGGTCAAAGTTAAGATAGGCCGAGCCCAAACCAAGTTCAAACCATTGGCCCAAGCCCAAGCACATTTGAAGTCCATGGAAACTCTATAAATAGAGAGCTCTACTTTCATTTGAGAAGAGACTGAAGATCTGGAAGACAGAAGCTTGAAATTTCAGGCTTTAAGTTTCAAGAAAAGCTTCAAGCCTTAAAAGGCAATCTTGAAGATTGAAGCTAGAGAAAAGACTAAAAGCTTTACCAGCAGTCTTGAAGATTGAAGTTTCCATAAATCCTGAATTCTTGAAAACTGAAACCATACAACATTTCTTGAAGCTTCTATAAGTCCTAAAGACTGAAGCTACTAAGAACTTCTTGAAGACTGAAACCATACAACGTTTCTTGAAAACTATAAAACTTCCATAAATCCATGAAGATCAAAGCTATTAAACTTATAAAAAGCATAAGTCAGGAAGATTGAAGTTAACTTGAACACTTCTCGCAAGTCGAAGAACTCTAATAAGAAAGTCGACTAACTTCAATAAGCTACAAGCTGAAAAACTTCAATAAGCTACAAGCCGAGGAATTTCAACAAGATACAAGCCGAAGAATACTAATAAGCAAGTCGAAGAACTTTAATAAGCTACAAGCCGATGCAAGTCGAAGACCTTCAATAAGCTACAAACCGAAGACCTTCAATAAGCTAAAAGTCAACATAGAGACTAAGCTGCAAAAGCCCTCAAGAACAAGGTGCAAAGCCCTTAAGACAAATCCAACATCGAGTGTGAAGCCCTGGAAGAAAATTCAACCTTGAGAACAAGTTATAAAGCCCTCAAGATATTTGTATATGAGAGAGAAAGAATCAGAGGAATAAATTAGAAATTGTACTCCACACTCGAAAATATTCTAACCATTTACATGTGTATTTACATGTGTCTCGCATCTATCTCATTTGTCAAAATCTCGTGTGAACAAATTGGCACGCCTAGTTGGGACCATCTCTACCTCTCATCTCTTTCTTTTTTCTCCAATCACAAGTGGAATTATGTTGTCAAAAGATTCTTCAACGATCACTAACATGAGCAACTCTTGTACAAGTTATCTTAGTTATAGTTGTTTGAACCAACCCATACTACAAGAAAGTCACACTCAAATTTAACGAGTGAAGTAATAACATTGCCGCGGGCATTGTCAGATGAAAAATTTCTAGTTAGATGTAATCCTCTGTTCGATTTAGATGTTGACATAATATCTGTCATGAGGACGGAAACAAACACTATGGAGGAAAGAATGGAATAATGGAATGAGTAAATCAACACTTTGATGAAAATGATAGAAGAAAAGGATGCTCAAATTTCATATTTAAGGACATAGATTAAGAACCAACCTATCGGTGAATTAAACAAATTCCTACAATCAAAGATTACGACCAGGAAAAAGGTCTTGTGCATGAAGATCAACCACAACATTCAACTTCAATCGCTACATTATCTGTCCAACAACTTCAGGACATGATAACAAACTCTATTAGCATAAATGGAATTTCGTTAATTATATTATTAATTCACTAAATTGCCGTTTACAACAATTCTTTTTTTATTCCAAATTTTAATTTTTGAAACATTTCACATTTTGGAAAAATGATTTTCATTCCATACACACTAACCGCAAAAATTAATAGCGTGCATTTATTAGGAAAAACCCGCCCAAAAAAATCGTCCTTTAATTTCCTTTTTACTGAAATTTTGTCTCATCATTTCCTGTTTTCTGTCGTCTCACATTCTTCTTAAAAAAAATTATCCGATTACTCCAAACTGTCAACGTTTCAAATTTTTTTCGATCAGTGACAATCGGAATAAAAAACACGGGTAAAGACAAACTTAAGACTATCATACGATAAGTTTCTTTCTAGTAAGTCCTACTCTCTACAGCTACAACTTCTTTCTTGAAAGTTAACATGATACTGTTGGATGTCATATAGAGCTTGGTATTGTAGACGGTCAATATGATGTACCTGTTGGATAGGGATGATTGCAGAACCTATAAATTACAAATATATAGTATAACTTACATGTACAGACAATACTATGTTGATGTATATTAGAAATAATATAAATATATAAACAATACAGTATTACATATTTAGAAAGTAATGAATACAATAGGAGTTGGAAGATGAATTGGATATGAATGGAATCGATGGTAAATCTTAAAGGTACTATATAAATTATACAATATATATCATGCAATATGTGAATGTATATACAATATTACTAACATGTACAAACAATACTGTATTGATGTATATTTGGTACAATATACATGTATAAACAATACGGTATTACATATTTAAAAATTAATGAATACAATATGAGTTGTAAAATGGATTGGATAAGAATATAATCGTAAGTAAACATTAAAGATACTAAAAAAATTATACAATATATATCATGTAACATGTGAGTGTATATAGTATTGTGTATATTATACATTATTATAAATGTTTGTAACCAACAATATATCATTACATGGATGACTACAGTGTTAAAGGTATTATGGAAACTGTGGCCGTAAACAGTACTGTATAAATGTTAGGGATTGTGTCCTAAAGGCCTAGTAGTTTGAAATTAAAGAACGAGCATTTAATGTTAGGCATTTAATGTTTCAGTTATTAATAAAGGTTATTATTTTCATTAATTGCGCATTTAATATTCAAACGTCGTTCAGCTTTATCGTATTAATTGGATTAATAGCGATATTTCCATGGTTATTTGGATGAACACTTGGATAAGTATGTGAGACATACAAGTGGATCTAGTTCCAATTTAATAACCTAAAACGTTTGTAGTATATGGTCTAAGGTTGGGCGCCTAAGTCTTGGTGACACCGTTGGTACGACCTACTTTGCAAATGTTGCAAACAACCTGATCCTAGTTGTTCATGTGGAGACATGTGAATAGAGGTGCAAAAAGAGTTTTTGCATAAAACGGGACCAGAAGTTTTATGATCGATTTAGTAATTTCGTTATAGAATCGTATCAACTACTTTATTAAGGATGATCGTATGTCGATGTGATCTTAATCCTGAGTGGGTTGTGAAAGCGTACTTTGATGTGCATGGGTGAGACCAGTCAAACAGAGCTGGGTCAATAAGCTTCCCACGTTAGGGATTTTCGTAGTGAGTGGCTGGGAATGCAACATCACAAGAAGGAATTCACGCCTTCCCGAAATTTGAGGAAGATGTTAAGTTGTTTCCTTAAGAACTGATTTTGGGGCTTGGACAAAGGGATCCCGTCACTCATTGGCCTAAGAGGATATTGATTTATAGTTGGAATATAAACATTTGTTCATTAGAGGAATCAGTGGCGCTTAAGGAGAAAGATGTAATCACAGAGGTAGAACAGATTTCTTGTCCCAGCTATAAATTACGAACAAGCTCGTGAAGGATCATATGACAGAGGACCGATTATATCCATGGACGTTAACTTGTCCTATAATGCGAAAGAGTTCAGCACATGCCTTTAGTAAAAATAAGCCTGATGTTAACGAAAGTGAGTTTGAAGAGTTCAAATTCATATATTAATTATGTGGGACATAATTAATAGGAGCATAAAGTTTAATTTATTAAACTTGCTAATTAATATATTGGATAT
>JBBMKA010002583.1:0-12397 GCA_037833695.1 Sechiopsis laciniata | reverse complement strand
ATATCATTTATTCAATTCACCTTTTAAAACATACCATATTTAATTGTCAACGCTTTTAATGTAAAGAGATTTTAATTCATTTTTTCATTTATCTCTCATCTTTATTTCTATTATTTTTTCGTTTCAGTTGTCTTCCTCCATTCTCCATTCCTCCATTTTCGATTCTTCAGTTCGATTCCTTCTCTCTTTTCACATTTCGGCGACCACTTAAATTGTCGTCGACCACTCATCTCTGATTGGACGGTATAATCCTTTGACTTGCAATCATCTCTGATCACTCATCTTCGTTTTTCACAGCATTTGGATAACGTTTTGTTCCTAATTTATCACCATGAACAGGTTACTGTTCATTCCCTATTAATCGTTATCCGATATGTCTCGGATGGTTCAGTATAGTATGTTTTATTCATGTTCTGTCATTTCTGTACATTTAATTCATTTATATTCCAGTCTTTAGAATGTCAAAAATCTTGTTTAGAAATGTTGTAAATACCCGACTTTCGAAAATACTTTAATGGGGTGTTACGGGTGCATGCATTTAAAATCCACAATATCGATTTAATGATCACATGAAATTTCCAACGAAACTCGTAAAATTATGAAACACAACTGATAGTTTGAAAAACATACAAAATAGGGTTCGGGATCCCGATAGTTCAAAACCTAATATAATTCAGTAGAGTTTAAAACATAAAGTTCGACACGAAGTAAAAAAAAAAATGCGGAAAGGAAATGACGATACGGTGTCCATGAACGATGCAGCTCCCAGCCTAGCCACCTCGAAATGGATCAGTACATGAAAATGTAGGGGGTGAGTATATCGAAATATACCCAGTAAGGAGCCCCACCATGGGTTAAGCATACAAACAGAAATAAGTTAGAAGATATGACAACTGAAGCTAAGTACCTCAAACATGCGTGCCCGGCCCCTGGGCCGGTCACGAGCAAATAATGTCAAACGACGACATACAAGCCGTGAGAAAGATATAGCTAAATGCCGATAAATCATCTGACCACTGTCAATGGAGGACCACGAGTGAGGGAAATACATAAGTTTCCTAAACTTCGGGTAGGGGCACGTTTCATACCGTGTCCGTAGAGACATACACAAATGTCTCGGGGTAACTTGACCTACGTTAGGGACCCGTCAAACTGGATCAGCGGAGACATACATAAATACCTCGGGGTAGCCTGACCTATGTTAGAGACTCGCCACACCGTGCTGCATAACTCCGATAGCGTGTTAATGGAGACATACACGAATATCTCGGGGTAGCCTGACCTTTGTCAGGGACCCTCCACGCTTCTGCTACGCCTCTCTAATATCGTATCAGTAGGGGCATACACGAATGCCAAAAAGTCACTCGACCCTGTCAGAGAGGACCACGAGTGAGGGAACCATACATTCCTAAACCTCAGGCCGAGACACATCCCATATCGTGTCTGCAGAGACATACATAAGTGTTTTGGGGTAGCCTGACCTATGTCAAGGACCCACCAAACCACATCAGCGGAGACATACACAAATGCTTTAGATAGCTTGACCTATCAGGGACCCATCACGATGTGCTCGCGGAGACATACACAACTGTCTCAGGGTAGCCTGACCTATGTCAGGGACTCGCCAAACTGCAACCATAGAAACATACACAAATGTCTCGGGTAGCCTGACCATTATTAGGGACCCGCCACGCTTTTACTACGCCACTCTAATAGAGTATCAGAAGTGGCAACACGAATATCGATGAAGCTACCTGACCCTGTCGGAGAGGACCACGAGTGAGAGAACCACATAGGATCCCTTAAACCTTGAGTCGGGACACGTCTCATACCGTGTTCGCAGAGACATACACAAATATCTTGGAGTAGCCTGACCATTGTCAAGGACCCACCACAAGTGAGGGAAACACAAAGAATCCTTAAACCTCGGGTCTAGACAACGACACACAAGTCGCATCAGTAAGGGCATACTCGAATGCCTAGTGAGGGAAATTGTAGGGTCCCTAAACCTCGGACTAAGGGCACCATCTGCTAACTCTAGCATTTGAGGACTGACCTGCCTGTAGACAACATCCCATAATGCATGCAGGCTCATCGACAGATATTCCTCCGCACCATCATCTGTCCTAGTGGCCTCTTTTAGTAGGTGTCAGAGTCAAGCGAGTCATGATTACTCTCTTTCCCACATACTAGGTCGTTATAGTAGGTGTCGAGGTTAATCGAGTCATGAATGGCTCCCTTTCCGACGTACTACAACAGGAAAACAAGTGAAACCATGCACAAGGCATATGAGGTTTCAAGAGTATAACAAAGAGATATAACTAGCACTAGAGTCGCACGAGATCTAGACTAGCCTAGGCAAGTGCAATTGCCCCACCCGAGGGTTGGTGCAACCCGCAACATGCGCTCAACAACCAAGAAACTCGTTGTTCTGCATACAATGTCACACGTGGATGAGATCCGACCCCTTGGTCGGATGTAAGAGTCAACCCGTAGGTTAGTGCAGCCTATCCACGTGTCTCGAAGTAAAGAAGATCTATAACCTCGCTCGATTCCTAAGGGCACTAGAGAGTCACATCAATAACACGATACATATCATGCAACACGAGTCCTAACAGGGGTGAGCTAGCTGATCCTCTAGGAGACAAAATAGAGAAACCGACCATATAATCATTGCAGCACGTATACAGTTAAACATAGATGGAACAACAACATCGAAACATGCATAATCCCAATGAGCTACTTAACACGTTAGGGGTATTTCGATCACAATCACTACATGCATTACCCCAAGCAACTCGATCATTCGAGTAGTTAAACAGATAAACAGTCCATCACGTATACAACAAAATGTGTAATTCAGGGGATGGCGATACGATCACATGAGCACAACAAACAGAGACTTTACAGTTTACGAGCTACACTATGATTCCATGCCATTACGAGTATAATCAGTTCAATCAAGAGGTTTCAAGCACGAACAAACAAGTTACAAGTCATCAACCACCAATTTATCGTAAATTCTAACAAGTCCCTATTCACATGCTTTTAAGCCACAAACCTAGATCATAATGGAACTTCTTACCTTCCCAACGTTCTCGAACGAACCACCAAGCTAAACCACAAGCCAAATGATGAATCCTGATAGTCGCCTAAACATGAAATCATGAATAGAAATCAACGAAACAGACAAACAAAGAATATCGAGCTAAAACAGAGTTCACCACAATACTAAGAGTGAGAAACTAAGTTAACGATGCGTCACCAAAAAAAGGTGGCGGCGGCCAGCGGCGCACCGCCACGAAAAGGGATGGGTTTCTTCGTCTCGTTGCCTTGAGCACGGATCTAGTCTTGAAATCACCAACGGACCTCTCTAGCTCCACGAAACTACGAAAGAAGAAACATGTTTCAAAACCCCATCGCCGAAAAACTCCATTAAAACTAGCAAACCTTACTTTGTTTCGAAGCCTTCGAACCAACGAGTCTAAATCCGGTGAGCACGCGTCAAAATGAGCACCAAAATGCCAGAAACTGAGGTTGAAGAAGGCAAAGAAACCCACGCCGATTTGAGCTTGCGACGGCGAGTGAAAGTTGAGAACGCGGTGGTTGGAGGGCGGCTGAGGTGGTTCGACGTAGAGGCAGTGCCTCGCGTCACCGACGAGTCAGGCGGCTGAAGAAGAAACGCGGAACATGGGAGGGGTTATCTAGAGATGGACGGCTGGGATTGAATGGGGTTGAGATTTGATTTCATGGTGGCTGCTGCGTGTAAATGCGAAGGATAAAAAGAAGATAGGGTTTTCAATTTCTAATAAATACAAAACAAAACTTCCCATTTTAAGCAAATTAAAACCCTAACCCATTAAAGTTGTTTTAATGCTATCCAAAAATAAACTTATGCATTTTTAGCTTTTATTACTATAAAGTTATAAACTTATCATAGTAATTCATACACTAAATCCCATGGAGCATTAAATAAATAATTTAATTAGTTTGAGATTTATTAGACTATTAAAAAAAACACTAACTATACTTAAAAATTATCTAAGGTGTTATAAATGTAGTAAAATCATATGTAGAATAGTATTTTCTGCGTACTTTGATTTCCATATTCTGTTATAATTGAGTGTACACACATCTACAAAATAGTATAATTTTTAAATTACATTATCATGTTGTATTTTCAAACCACAATACCGTATTGTCCATTTTGTGTGTTTATAAATAATTGACAGGTATTGAATGTCAACTATATATATAGTTGACGGTTAAAGGACCGTCAAGTAAAGATACATTACTTGACACTAGTATAGTTGACATTTCTAGAACAGTCAAGTAACGTTCTATTTGACATTCACCAAGCATCAAGTAATATCATATTTGTAGTAGTGTTATTTTAGTTATACTGTACAACTTCTCTTTATAGATTCATCAATCATTCCAATTCAAATTGCACATAATGGTCTTTAGAATGTGAATAATCATGTTTAGAAATGTAGTAAAATCATATGTTGAACAGTATTATCTACGTACTCAGATTTCTAAGTCCTGGTATACTTGAGTGTACACACATCTACATTACTGTATAATTTTATAAATACACTATACTGCCGTATTGTAAATCAGCGATACCATACTGTACATACTGTGTTGCAATGTTAGTTATACTGTAAATCTTTTCCTTATAGGTTCAACAAGCATTCATATTCGTATTGCACACAGTGTATGTTGAACTAGTTGTTTTATACTGAGTGTATGATGTTTATTAGTTATAGTTGAAAGAACTGAGATATCTTCTGATACACAACATGCAAAGAGAGTAGCACAAAAGAAAAAGCCATCAAAATGCATGTTTTCTCCTTTCACGTCGAAGTTCGGTTCGACGGAAAAAAAATAATAGGAAAAATGTAGAAGAAAACAAAAAATACTCAATTTCCTGATCCTCCAAATTTCCAATTGCTCTCACACCTTTAGATTTATGGTGTTGACTTAGATGGTTTTGCATACATATACTGTTTAACAATAATTTTGTTGAATGGATTCTGAACACTTATGATAACCACACAGTACCGAAATAACTTGTTTTATACGGTACAGTCAGAATAATAACTACAACGTTTTGCCTATGTGTTTAAGATGGTTAATTTTTAAAGTCGATTTTATGGATACATAAATATGGAAGAATGTAAAATACTAAACCAACAAGTACATAACAACAACCAAAACAACATATTTTTTAAGTAATAAATTTTACACGATACATTACTAAGATATAAGAAAATTGCATCAGACTGTATAGTAAACAATTGTCTTTTCAAAACAGTGTTAAATTTGCTGATATGGAGACTCGTATTGTGCTATAATATGTTTGTTACGGTTTGACAGTACCGAACAAGTATTTATGATGGTTAGTAATAAAACTGTTTAAATGTATTTGAATGTACAAATAGTTTGACTGTATGTAAATTTAGGAGAGTACAGAACGTACTGTGTAGTATGTACATACAGTAAAATTAGAGTGCAAGTGGTCATAAACAAGATACAAGGTACGAACAATATTGTTTTTACTGATAATACGGTCATCTAAGGTAATTCGACTTTTGATTTCAACTTAATAAATGTTTTTGGAACCTATGACACAATCAAAATAAGTTGAATGAGGACAAAATGGTAAAGTTCAAGGCTGGAATATTTGGTAGGTTTTTGGATCTAGACATTAAGATATTTGAGAAATAAGAAAATGAAATTCGTAAAATTAATTTATCATTTAAGATGATATATATTTCCTACTTATGAAAAGTATGAAAAAGGAAAATGGGGAGAAGATATTTGAGAAATAAGGAAATAAAATAACGATTTATTTTTTTGACAGATTTTCCCTAATAAATGCACCCTCATTTTGAGCTCAGTGGGTATGGAGTGGAAACAGTTTTTTCAAAATGATAAATCTTTCCAAAATTAAAAACCAAATAAAAGAGAGATATTTTTGTAATTGACAATTTTTGATTTATTAATCTAATTAATTAAATCCCATTTATAGTAATATTTTTCTTGAAACCTACATTTGCAAATACTTTTGTAATTTAGTTTATTTATGAAAAAAGCTAAAAAAAAAAACCTATAATAAAATAATTGTAAGCGAATTAAATTTCGAAAATAAAAAATAAAAAACAAAATAATTATGAAAGAATCCTAAAAATAAAGCAAAAAACATTTAATAATCTCATCCTCCTTTTACGGCAAAGTTTTAGTTGATGAGATAAAACAATGCTGCTCCAGAAATGGAGCCTTTCATTCTCTTTCCAATGCTCATTGGCCGCTTTCCATTTTTCTCAATAAAATCCAACAACCCTAACCAGTAACAACAAGTCTCACTCATTTTCAAACATTTTTCACGCATTTTGATTCTGCAACGATTTTCCATTCTCCTTTTGGATCTGCAAGTAGGTCTCTTTCTTCCTCGATTTTACGCAATTCAACGCCCAATTCTTCTCCAAATATGGCAAAAATGTTGCGATTCCTTTACTGCAACTGCGATTCTTGAACTTCATTTTCCAATTCTGGTTCACATTATTCTTCAATTGTGTTCACTGGTGAGTTCAGATTCTTGCTGCGAATTTTCTCTGTAATTTTTGTATTATCTCTCCGTTACTGTTCACCATCACGAAATCAGAAATTTCTTCGAGCGAAACTGTTTTTGATCACGAAATGAGTAATTTCTCTAAGCGAAATTGTTTTTATCTGAACTTTTCGTAATCTCTATCCATTTTTCTCAGTGTTTTTCACCTCAGAATCGAGGCTATTGAAACAGAGTTTGAGTCGATTTCGAAATGGCGAAGGAGAAAATCCAGATCAGGAAGATCGATAACGGGACGGCGAGGCAGGTCACGTTCTCCAAGCGCCGGAGGGGACTTTTTAAGAAAGCTAAACAGCTATCGGTTCTATGCGATGCCGATGTTGCCGTCATTATTTTCTCCGCCACCGGAAAACTGTTTGACTACTCCAGCTCAAGGTTTCTTTCTGCTTTTTTTTTGCAGAAATTAGAAATTTAACTTTCTCTCGATTTTTGAGCTCTCATGCGTTTTCTGAACCTACTTTAATTCCACTTACAAAGGACGTTGTGTTTACTAAAACTGGCGAGAATCCTGACAGAAATGAAGAACGTATGTATTAGTTTACAGCAATGTTACGGAAGAAGATAGGAAAGAAAGAGATATTAATTATTAGGATTCTTGAAAACTAGTGTCCCATAAAACATGTCATAAAAACGAACCAAAAACAGGCAGAAAAAGGCCAAATGAAAACTATGAATCATGCTTTAAGTTTCGTCCTCTTTTCAGCAAGGAGGTTTTATGGTGACAGCGATGACTGAACTTTTGGGTCACTGATCACTTTTGAAGTGGTTTGAATGAGTGGTTTTTGCACGAAATCCATGTTTGTATAAGTTTGTTTGAAAGATGGATTTTAAAAATAATGTGTTTGGATAAAGATATTTGAATGAGTTATTACACTAAAACTTAGAGAAGTTGTAGGAAAAAAGGTTTGATTTAAAGAGGCTTTGTTTGTAAAAAGTTGTTTGAAAGAGGGTTGGGATGTGTGCGGTTAAATTTTTTACCTAATAAATATGTGTTAAATTTTAACCCACATTTCTGTCCTTATCCATGGATGCCTTAACTTGCTGCAGCTATTTATTTATATATTTATTCTGATATCCGTATGTTTGTGATTGCTATATTGACTATTATCACGTGACATCCTACAATATTTGAATGTTAATTAAAAATGTAGTAAATTACTTCATATGCTGGTATTGACACCTTGCATATTTGATTGTGAAAAAAATTTATTGTAAATTATTTTCTAATTAGGTGGCTAGCATTTATTTAGCCTTTCATCTCTTAGATTTTAAATTTTCTTTAACCACTACTCCAACATTATGCATCCATATTAATGTTATGTTTTTTTTAAAAAAAATCCCATATCTTTAATTGTATAGATTGAACTGACAAATATAGATGAATTGATAATATTAATTTCTTCTTATTTTTAATCATTTCCTTACTGATTAATATCTGTTTTTGGCTTTTTGAAGTGTGGAGGGAATTATAGAAAGACATAAGCTGCATTCTAAGAACCTTCAGAAATTGGAACAACCATCCCTTGAACTACAGGTTTGGCGTTTTCCTTATCTCTAGGGATTAAAATGTATTTTATGATTTTATGCAATAGTTGTCAAATTTTGTTTGTATCTACATCAAAACATAAATTAAATGTTATTTTGTGGGCGCCGAAAAGAATATAGCTCTTTTTTTGTCATTTTTAAACGGAAAACGACCTCATTTGCTTAAAGAACAACCATTGTGAATGCTCATACAAGTAAAGTAAAAAAAGTTCTTTTGACATTGACTTTTTTATTCTGAAAATAGAAACCTATATTTTAAGTAGTTTTTTTGCCACGTTTTTTAAAGTAGTTTTAAACAAGCACTGATTTGTAGAAATTTCTTATTCCGTTAAACTAGTAGCTGTTAATTTTGCTGGGAAATATTGTATTGAGTTAATTATTATCTGTGATATATATGTCTATCTAGTACATTTCTTATCTGGAATTAATATTTGTTTGACTTATTATGATTTTTTAATCCATTTTCTATTTATAGAGCTCTACTTATTTTGATATAATTAATAGCAGATTTAGAAAACTGTGTTCAAATCTGAGATGTTTCTGACAAAATTTATATTTAAGAATCCCAAATGCGTCTGCTATACAGAAAGGTAAATGAACAAAATATCAAAATTGGTATGTTAGTTAATTATATTTATAACTTGAGGACTTGGCAACATGGTTTGTTTACAACCGTCAATGGTTTCAGCTGGTTGAAGACAGGAGTTTCACCCGATTAAACAAGGAAATTGCAGAAAAAACTCATCAGCTAAGGTATTTATTTTCTTTCTTTTTTTTTTTGAAAAAAAAGTTGTTCTCCGTTTTTATTAGTTTTCTAGTTACAGCATGTGATTTGAACCCCTAAAACTTGCTTCTTTTTTTTTTTTTTATGTTTTCGAAAAACAAATAGACCAAAATTTAAAACTAAAAAATATAAGATATCAGTCTTTTGTTTTAATTTTGGAATTTGGCTAAGAATCCAAATGTTTTCCCTCATGGCGGATAAATGGCCAAGAACAAGCTTAATTTTGATAAACCAAAAAATGAAATGTTTATTAAAATAAGTGTTAGTTGTTAAATTGGATCATATATTTTGCATGGTTGAGATGTTGTAGGTAAGATTGAATATGTTCATTCTTTCATTAGTTTGAATTTTTAGTTAGGTTTGAGTATTTTCTGTCAGTTGGTGATTTAGGCTGTTTTTTGTCTGCTTGATTTTGTGGTTAGGTTTTACTAGGTTCTTGATTAGCTTTAGCCATTTTTTGACATCATTTTAGACATTTTTTGACATCATTTTAGATTAGACATTTTTTGACATCATTTTAGAACTGTCCGTTGAAGTTAAAGATATATTTACTGATTATGGCCAATTTTTTATTTTTATTTTTGAAAAGATTGATTCATTGACAATTTTGGTCCATTTGATTTTTTGTTTTTGGTTTTTGAAATTTAAGCTTATTTTTTACTCAAATTTCCTACCATGTGTTCCATGTCCATCTTTTCTTAAGAAGGTATGTGAATACTAACTAACTTTCAAAACACAAACAAGCTTTTAAAAGCTATTTTTTTTTTTTTTCCAAATTTTAGTTTAATTTCTTCAAATATAGCTAAAATATTGGTATCCAAATAAGAAAAAACATACGGTAAAGTAGTTGTTGTAGGCTTAGATTTAAAAAACCAAAACAAAAAACCAAATGATTATCAAAAGGGACCTTTGAAATAGAGTTTTGAGTTTTTAATTATAGCACTGGTAAAATTTCATGGTTTTAATCGATGAAATTACACTCTGAGTGCCACGAGAAATCCAAGCACATACACAAACACGATTAATCATGGTTGACTCTTTAGGCAGATGAGGGGAGAGGAGCTTCAGACATTGAATATAGAAGAACTGCAGCAGCTGGAGAAGTCACTGGAGTCTGGATTGAGCCGTGTGATGGAAAGAAAGGTTTTTTATTTCCATTTCCCATAGTTCTTAATGAAATACCCCTTTCTTCTAATATACAGTTTTTATTTATTTATGGGCCAGGGCGAAAGGATCATGAAAGAGATCACTGATCTCCAAAGAAAGGTTAAGTACCAACTTCAAACAAAAAAGAATATGTTTTCTTATAATTAAATATGGCTATTGCTCAAATGGTCGACCCATATTTGGAGAATCTATTGCAATCTATCTAATGCTTGATGAGAATGTGATAGTTGAATATATGGTGGTCTACCCATCTATAAAAATATTTAAATTCTTCGTCAATCAAATAAAGTAGGGTTACACGTTATCCATCAAAATGTGCATAATCTAGCCTAACAAAAAAAATACTTGATGATAAGGTCATGTTCAATTGAAATTCTAATCATGTAAGACTATTTGCTATATATTAGAATTATTTTTTTTGAAATAAAAAGGTATGTTTCTTCATCTATGTTACGAAATGTTGTAATGAATATTCTTATCATTTATTTGATGTTGTGTTGGTATGCGAACAAAAATTTTTAATTGTAATATTCTAACCATTAACAAATTCAAATATAGTAAAAGCATTTTCAATATAAATGTGTCTAAACCATCATGCTGGTCAAAGATGACTTTCGAAACTGAGAAATTATTAGTTTAATTCATGGTGATACCTACCTAAAAATCAGTTTATTCCATAAAAAAATACTTGAAGTGCGCACGAGCCAATTGTGACACTCTGAGATATAACAATAAAAAAAAAACGTCTATCACTCGTAAGTTTGCATGCATGTGAATTTACTTATGATCAAACGAGGTGATGTGCAGTCTTCTGAGTTGATGGAAGAGAATGAGCAACTGAAACAACAAGTAAGAAACTAGAACTAATTATCCACAGGCATTATAAATTGTGTTCTTTAAATCCCTCGTAGCTTACATTTTTGGTGGGTTGCAGGTGGAGAAAATGAATAGCATGAGGCACGTCGGCGTTGGGCCCGAGGTTTTGGTGTTGGAAGACGGGCAATCGTCGAACTCTATCACCGAAGCTTGTGTCTCCAACTCCAATGGCCCGCCTCAAGATCTGGAAAGCTCAAACACATCTCTCAAACTAGGGTAGCCTCTCTATCATATTAGCATAAACATAGATTTCAATTTGTTAGGATTTCACAATTGTCAACGTTAAAAAAATGAGGAGTCCTACAAGCATTTATATGAGATATGAGTTATTCCTCTTTTGAGATAGAACCCCATATTATTTACTATGGTATCAGAGCCAATAAAGTTGGATATCGGTCCAATAAAAATGAAATTCAGATTCAATTGAAGATAGATGAAATGATTATAGAAAAAAAAAAAAGAATATTATGAATGTGAAAAATAGCTATGATTAGAATAGAAAGTAGTTAGACAAAGAATAAAAAAGTAATTTTGGGGAAATGTTATTATGGGAAATGATTTTTTTGTAGCCCAAACACTCACAATCATCCTCATTTTCTTCATTTCATTCTTTTGCCACAATCTTCATTTGAGTGGATAGATATGGTTTTGTGGTTAATTTATCCAATGGTTGCAGGCTGCTTTCTTCCAGGTGATGGTGATGGAGCGAGAAGATGAACAGGCTATGTAGCTATGTAAGAATAATTATATATCCTTAAATTTGGGTTAGTTGAGTAATTGGAATGTAAATCTAACCCATCTCATGATCTTGATTATCCAATTCTTGGATTCCCATTGGGCATTGATATCCGAAAACGAAGGTAGCACTTTGAAGAATCCAATGCACCGTTTTTACGAATTAAATTAGTCTTGCTTAAGTCATGGTGTATGCAGGCAACTCGAAATTTTTCAGGGGCAAGGGTTTATGGATACCCTGCAGGAAAGTCTCAAGGAGACCCTGCAGGGCTACCTACGTGGTTTTTTTTTTTTTTTACCGTTTTTCTTTGAGATTTTCTTTTTTAGTAAGTGCACGTATTCTTTTGTTTTATCTTTTTTTTACATTTTCTCATCTCTTTCTACTTTTTATAATTTTAAATTTTCATTTTATCTTTTCATCTATTATATAAAAAAAAATTGGCTTTTCTAATTAATTATTTGGTTTAATTTAAATTACTTTCTTTTTTTTTATTTTATAAAACTAAACATTTTCTTGGACAATATTTCTTATCATTTTATGTTTATAGAGCATTGAAAACTAAATTGACCAAAGTATTTATTATCACCCTATCAATTCTCACCTCAACATTAAAAAATTTATAGACTTTAATGTTTATTTGAAAATTAGCTATCAT
>JBBMKA010002572.1:0-12400 GCA_037833695.1 Sechiopsis laciniata | reverse complement strand
AACACTTCTAGAAGGTCACTTGCAATTATGAGCATGGTTGGCAAGTTTTGAAATAAAAAAGTCCTAAAATATGAAATCCAAAAATTTTATTATTTAAAATTCTGCATTGTAGTTTCTAAGGCTCTATGAATCTTCTTCTTCTTACTTCTTGTAATAGCCCCCCTTCATGAGAATACAATAACTTGATGGTTAGATTCGTATCATTCAGCTATATGCACTTAGCTCATACTTAACATGGAAAGAAAAAAAATAGAGTATAACGATGCAAAACATATTTCGCAGCAGCAAACTTAAAAGTAATAAACGAAATAAAGCAGAATACTATCAATAGAAAAAAAAAACATAAAAACACAAACCAAACAACGAAATGAACAGAAACGGGAATTGTTAAACATGACAAAAAACAGAAAACGAAAACATAGAAGGAACTTTGAAAGTTTTATATCAAGCTAAGGTGAGCGAAAAACAAGCTCACCTAGCTATCAAGCAACTTCTCAACGGTCTCTTGTTCGAAAAGATATTACAAAGAGGAAAAGTACAAACTAAAAAGCAAGAAAAATGCAACAGTTCTATTCTATGAATGTTGTAAGAAAAGAATTGCAGAAAACAGAGTAAAACATCGGCTGCACGGTCTCTGCCCAGAAAAAATGTAGTACCTCCTTCGTAACTAACCCAGCCGACAAACTTTTTTCCACACTCTTTTCATAATTGCTTCTTATAAAGCTCCACTTTATCCAAGATCAACGACTCAGATTGTAGGATAAAATGTCTTGATTTCCCCTCTCAGTCGTGGAAGAATGACATGTGTCCGAGGTACAGACGCACCTTTAATTCCGCTCTATATTCCCATGTGCAGAATTTTGTCTTTTCTGGAAAATCGCTAAGTCCTGGGAATATAATGCTCATGGCATCACTATTTTGTAATTTTTCAATCACCAATGCTCTTGACATTGCAACCCTTCAAATCCGACTTTAGAATTTCTTGGAGCTCTTTTCCTTCGACGTAGACTTTGGTCAAAGCTTCCAGCATTCGAAGAACTTGAAATATTTAACAACACTTAGCGAGAACAAGAATTCTTAAAATGCGAGACAAAAAGGCTTCAAACATTCACATTTTAACCTAAGTTACTAATCCTAGCCTCAAAATAAGCATGCAACGTATTTTAAGTATAATTATTTATCCTAAGGTGATTCTAGTAATCAAAATAAGGTAATAATGCACAATCTTCACAGAAAACACCCTAATGGAGGACTAAATAACTCTCTAATTGAGAGTTATCATATAGCCAAGTTCTTTTCCTTAACTTAGCAATGTCGGACAACTTTGTTTGCCCAACAATTCTCCTCTCAAACAAAGTACACTGAGTCATACGAGTCTCGCCACTCCTTTGTTCTACTTAAGAATACCACCCCTCAAACAAAGTACACCAAGTCCTACGAGGCTTGCCTCTCCTTTGTTCTATATTGAGTGCGTACAATTCTCTTGTAGAATGTAGTGCACAAATGTCTTAAGATTTGTAGAAGAAGTGGTCCAAAGTGCTTGAGTAGTATTATGATATTTGTAGAGTTCTTTCTAAGCCTTTGACGAGTAAATTGTTTTTAACCCTTGCAATGGTGGAGAAGCTTTCTATTTATAGAGTTCTCCATCGGCTCCCATGTGGGCTTGAGCTTCAATGGGTCTGTTGCATTTAATAGCCCATTATTTTGTGTTAGGACCAGCAAGTAGATTTTGAACCCAAATCACTCTAAGAACATGGGAAATGAGTGTCTAGAATTTGGGCTTTTGGCCCAAATTGTAATTTGACCAAGCTTAATCATTTATGGTTTTTTTGTTTTTTTTTTTATAGAGGATTATTTATGACTTTGATCACACTTATCAACGACCATAAAAATGTCATGTGACATATTTTGGTTTGCCATAATTTAATTTAGGGAACAATATTAATCTATAATTGGTCCCTAAATAAAACATTCGTCTAGTCGTTAATTTAAAATTATTTATTGAAACTTTTATTCCAACAATATTATTTATTCAAATTTATATAATCATAAGACTAAAATCTATTAACTATCATGGGATGGCCTAGTGGTCAAGAGAGTTTTAGGAATCAAAAGGTGATGAGTTCAATTTACTATGGTCACTTATCTAAGAATTGATTTGCTAATATTTTAGGAATTTTGTTATAGGTAGCAAATTTTAGCATCTCTAATTTAATTTTGACAAATTTCTTTAAAATATTGTAGACATAGTAACAATTTTTAACTTGTTTCAATCAGCTTCACTAGGAAACTATCCACGTGTGAGCTCAAAATGTTATAAGTGAGTGATATTGTTTTCACCGGTTGTGGAATATTTGAATGATTTTTGCTATATTCGATTTTCTTTTTCTAAGATTTTGATATCCATAAATTTTTTATTTTTTATTTATTTATTCACGGGAAATTTTCCTATTGTTTTATTATAAGATTTTTTTTAATCTTCTTATTTATTATGTATATCAAAATTACCCATGGTTTCTTTTTACACATCCTCGGAATTCTTGTCAAATTATCAGGGCATGTTTGGTTAGAGTATCAACTTAACCCGGTTTAAGTTAATTAATCCTTGTTTGTTTCGTGTGTTAGACAATTGTGTAATCCGTGTTAAGCTAACACGGTTTTGTAACTGTACCGTCCTCTCAAATCCGACTTTTGACTTGTTTCAACGTTGCTTTCTAGTTTTGTTTTTCGATTTTGTGTCCAATGATGCTTCTAATGTTTCTGTTTCAATCTTCTTCTACATAAAATTTCCCTTCGTTTAACATCAAATTTGTTGAGGTTTAGTGAGTTATTTATTTTCTATTGTCATTCGTTTTGATTTGAGTTCTAAACTTCCCTTTTTTTTTTGTAATCTGTAGCCCTCACCGCCGATTAACCTTCAGATCTTGCCGTTGTGGAATTCTTTGGCCCTGTATGTGTAGCAATCGACCTTCAAATGGTTATGTTCCTTGGGCTTGTAATTCTTTTTCTTGCAACCCCATGGGAGATCCCGCCATCGCTATCTATAAAAAAAATTCCTCTCTCAAACAATTGCCATCCCTTTCTTTCTTGCCTCTTTTCATTGAACTTACTTTCAACGATTTTCTAGGTTAAGTGTTTTCAATACATATGGGTTCTATTGTGATAATCTTTGATTTCTAAAGTTTTTTCTTGGAGGATCTAATTTTAATGACAATCATGTGCTTCTTACAATTTTAGTAAAACTGTGTGTTTAATTTTGAAGTATAATGGGACACATGGTAGAAGTAGAAGGCACGCAAGAGATGGATTGACATGTGGGAGAGGGTGGGAGTGGATTAATTTTTTTAAATCAATAATGTTCATTTTTTGGTTAATCACTATTTGATTCAAATAAATTATTAGCCTTTTAATCTAATTTTGATTAGCAATTTATTGTATTTGAAACTAATTTATATAATTTTTTTTTTCTTTGAGATTACATCAATTTGGAGCGGAGGGATTCAAATCCACAATCTAGGTATAATGTTGTCGAACTACTGTTCTCATTAGCAATTAAAACTCATATTTTGGCCTAGTCTTGCATTGCGTTTGAGTATTATATTCTAATTATGAGAAATACATAATATTTTATCATTTTATCGTTTACATTTTCTATAACAAGATTTATAACTTATTTAAGAGATATAAAATAATTAAATTATTAATTAGATTATCTTTTATAATTATTTTATTTATAAGAATATTTGTTGACATATAATTAATGTATTTGTTTTTTAAAATTCATCGCTCTTTAATTATGGTTTACTATAAATTAAAAATGAGACTAAAACTTTACTAAAAAAATAGTGAGACTAAAACTTTACTAAAAAAAAAAAAGTGAGACTAAAACTAGTTAAAAAAAAAGTAAGACTAAATAGGCGTAAAATAAAGCAAGACATATTAAGTATGTGATGTTTTGCATTTGCCATAGGTACAATATCTTGTTATGTAATTTTAAGCTTATACTAACCTTATAATTAAGTAATTAAATTAAAATGATTTTGATGTAATTTAGATATATTTTTAAATTTGTTGAATGGTGTAAAACTTGTTATATTATTTTTAAATTTAAATATAGATACTGTATTAAAATTAAAATAAATAAATAAAATATATATTAATCCAAATATATTTACTAAATTAATGTGATGTTGTTACCATTTCAAATAAATGTTATTGTTAAGGAAAATACAAAGGAAAGAGTAGATATTTAAATAAAATGTATGAAAAATGATAAATAAAAATTTAACTTAAGTTAATCACTGTATCAAACAACTGTCAGTTTAACTTATTCTAACTTAATTTAACGTGTCCACCAAACACAAATTAATTTAATCCTCCAACTTAATTTAATACCAATTAATTTAGTCATAATCCTGCACCAAACACTCCTTAGTAATAATTACAAATCCACGGAATTAAAGTAAAAATAATAATATAATAAAATATTGCGAAATATTCAGAATTCCTGCATTTCTCGCAGAAAAAAAAAACCCTGGGAGCTGGGTTGCTTTTCCGTCCGAAGCCATCCAATTTCTTTCCCCATTTTGTTTTTCATCTCTTCTATTTTCCCTTAATTATTGGTAAGTTTACTGGATTTTTCTCAATTCTTTCCCAACTACTTCTCATATTTTTTAGTATTGTTTGTATTTTCGGAGAATCTCTTACTGTGAAATTCAACTTTTTAAAAGAAAAATCTCGAAAATAATTTCTTACTAAATGATGTGGGTTTTCTTCTTCCTCAGTGGGGGCTGTTAAGATCTGTGGTTGAAATCGAAATTTTTATGCAAGTTTTGCCGCTGTTAGGGTTTTTTTTCGACTTTTACTGATTTTTGTTTCGAGATTTAAGGTCGTAAAAGCGTTTTAGGTATTTTCAAAATAATATATAATAGTGAGTTTCTTCTGGTTTTAATCCCTATTTCAAAATTCCGATTTCTTTTTCTTTTTATCTTGTAGTTTTCGGAAAATTCACATTTTCCCCCTCTTAATAATTTCCCGGACCCTAAATTACCGAGTGGAGCCAAAACAATAATTATATTTTAAAAAAGAATTTTTTGAAGCTGTGAAATCTTGTCAATGGTGGTTTGTTCCTAAGTTCTCGAAGTGTCGAAGCTTGGAGATTTGAGGTTTTTTGTTTTTGTTCTATTTTATTTTATTTTGATCTGTTTAATGGGAGAGGTTGAAGATGGATTTATGTTTATGTTTATTTATAGTTGGGGTGAAGGAGAAGAATGTCAGGAGCTGAGACCGGAGTGATGACCGGCGGCGAACCCTTCAGCATCGGTCTTCAGAAGAGTCCAGTGCAGTCGCAGCAGCCGGGCTTGCAGGGTATGCATTTACCCTTCAGCGCGGATGGGGTCTACAAGCCCATCGCCGCCACCGCTGCCGCTTCGCCCATTTACCAATCCTCCGGCGGCGTTGGAGTAAACGGTAACGAAGCTTTCATTAACATGAATACGCAAAGTGAGGCAGTAAAGAGGAAGAGAGGGAGGCCTAGAAAGTATGGACCAGATGGCAGTATGGCTGTGGCTCCTGCAGTCTCCTCCTCGGCCGCCACCACCGCAACTCAGTCCAGTGGAGGGTTTTCTCCTCCACCCACGGCCGCACCTCCGTCCGGAGGATTAGGCTCTCCTCCAACTACTATGAAGAGAGCCAGAGGCAGACCCCCTGGCTCTGGCAAAAAGCAGCAGCTGGATGCTTTGGGTAACTCACTCACTCTTGTTCCATATTCTTTTGTAAATTGCCATATTCTTTTGTATTTAATTGCCATCTGATTTTGTTTTTTTCCGCATTTAAAATTTATTTATTAATCATCCATTTTGGTTAGTTTTTAATCTCACTTTTCATCTCTTTCTATATATTTAATTCCTATGTTAAAGGATCCTCAAACTAATAAAAAGAATATACAAGTGCAACTGTCAGTGGTTCTTCGTTAAATGTATTTGATTTTGTTTCTTGATATTTTTAAATAATTGCTTTGTGCCTGTCCCCATTGCTTTCATAATTTCTGTGGTATCACTATCATCCATATGGCTTATTTGTTTATTTGACATTCATAAACTAAATATACTTTCTGCTTTTCTGTTAAGTGTGAAAAAGATCGAAAATGAATGTGTAAGGCTGACATCTCAGTTTTTAATTCTTTTTTTCTGTCTTGGATTGCAAGAAAAATAAAACTTTCCAATTTTAATGTAATCTATATCTCTATCTACACTTCTTTTTTAAGTTTCAGGCTCTCAGCTGCAAATTTGCTTAAAATTTGAGTTTCCCATCCTTGCATGTCATTTTTAGGGTCCTGATTTCGACTTTGATACTGCCATTTACAGGCTACAGCTTTAACTAATATATAATTATAATTGTAGGGTCAGCAGGAGTTGGATTTACCCCACATGTCATCACCGTGCAAGCTGGAGAGGTTTTTTTTTTTTTTGGTCTGTTTTTCTTAATTTGCATCACAAGATTGTTGCAGCTGCATTATCGTTTGTTTTCTTTTTCTGTAATAAGGAATAATTTCATCAATAAATGATAAGAGGAGGACAACTTTGAATCCCTATAGGTGCATGATCTCCACTAGGGACATTATCTCTTTTATATTCTTTATAAACGTAATTGAATTCGTTCAAATTAATGTGTGGACATCTTATTATGGAAACTTCCCGTACACGTGTCTATCATGGGAGAAAGATAATCAAGTGCAACTAATGCTAATGTTACAAACTATTGCAACATTTGATCTATGTGCTGTTATAATCGATTTCATATTTTAATTAGGACTGCAATCTAAATTTGTGTTATGTTTTACAGGATGTAAATTCAAAAATAATGTCATTTTCACAGAATGGTCCTAGAGCTGTTTGCGTCCTTACTGCAAATGGATCGATATCAAATGTCACTCTACGTCAACCAGCCATGTCTGGTGGAACCGTAACTTACAATGTAAGTTTAAGTTAGCTGAACTGAAGCTGTGCTTTATTTTGACTTCTCTTTTGAATGTTGAACATTTGCCTGACTTGATGATATGATAATTTGTAGGCATTGGTGTAGTTCTTAGTGTCCCCATCTTCATGGCTATTTGAAGATTATTGATTGTTGAACAGACCTTGTTCTTCCCTTTTTGGATTAATCGTTAGACCGAAAATGTGGATTAACTTCTTAACCAGAGTTCATTTATCACTGTTATCAATCAAATTATGGTGAAACAAGAGACTTAAAACGATTATATACAATGGATTTCCAAAAAGAAGAAAATAAACTAATTTCCATGCAAGTTTAATTGCTTTTCTTATACTATAGTCTCTCTCAGTGGTTCTCCAAAATCAATTTCTTTCAACTAAAATCAATTATTATCTGTTATGCAGGGTCGATTTGAGATTTTGTCACTATCTGGGTCTTATCTCCTCTTCGAGAATGGCGGTCAGCGGAGCCGAACTGGGGGTTTAAGTGTTTCATTGTCTGGACCAGATGGTAGAGTATTAGGTGGTGGGGTGGCTGGTCTTCTAACGGCAGCCTCTCCTGTTCAGGTTCATACTTTATATGTGGACGTTTTTCATTGTTTACATTGTCACTACCCACTTGTCTCATGGTGTTATTATTGATTATGCCGCTGCCTTTGAATTACCAGGTGGTGGTGGGAAGCTTCGTCACTGATGGGGGACACATGGAATTGAAACAAGCAAACCATATGGAACAGCCGACTGTTACTGCTCCACATAAACTTGCTCCTATCCGTGCTGGAATGACAGGGGCGAGTAGCCCGCAATCACGTGGGACATTCAGTGAATCTTCAGGAGGCCCAGGGAGTCCATTTAATCAGAGTGCTGGAGCCTGCAATAACAACATATCTTGGGACTGAAACTCGAGTTGCTAATATGGCGAGCCAATGTGGAAATCTGGTGTTCTGTTTTCTAATTTGTTCTAGATGAACCTGTAGTTTTAGCTAGAGCCTTGAAGGATAATGTAACTCTTTACAGTTTGGGTTGGCTTGGAGCATTGCGCTTGTGCCGGCCAGTTGTTTCAGTTAGGAATTAGTGTTAAGAAATTGTTTATGTTTTGTTCTAGAATTATGATGAACAGTAGTAGCATTACAAGGAATGGATTTATTTAAAGTACAACAGGTTGAAGTTTGATGCTATAAACTTACAGAGGCTTTTTCTCCTCTCAAATTCTCTACATTTTCTTAAGCTTGTATATCTCGTTTGCCAACAATACGCATAGGTAGAAGTAACGCCAATTTCCTTCTAAGTCCTTGCTCTTTTCAACAAGAAGCGCAAGGAAAAGAAGCCTAGAGCAAAAGTCTGCCAGAACCATCCCCTTGAGTTAGCAGGATCGACCTTTCTTGCTAAGAACCAGGCATAAATACTCTCACCAACATGCAGCAGAAATGCTACAAGAAACGCCATCCTCACCACTTGAATTGACCTAAAGAAGAAAAGGCTGATAGCTTTGAAAAATGGAACAGGTCCAACTGCTGGAAGGAAAGCTGCACAAAACAGGGTGCTCATTCCAACAACAGAAAACAGCCAGGCATATATTGTTGGCCCATCAAGACTCTTCCTCTTCCGCTCCTGCCAATATGAGATGGTCGCAGCCATGCCCTCTTGATGACTAACCATTGGAACATAGCCCAGCTCCTCCTTGGCTTTAAAATATGAGAAATAATTGGTGACGCCGACCTGTAATATTAGGATTTGAATAGGTATTGATTACAAATTGGGATCTTTATTCAGCGTGGAGGCAATCTCCAATTATCAAGGAACATTACTAGAATGGTCAAGAGAGTTCTAGGTTGTGAACTCGTTCTTCAAAATTTGGTTGTAATTGGATGCCCAAATATTCGATAAAAAATAATAAACAAAGGCCCCTGTGTGTTTGCAGATACAATAAAAGAAAAAATAAGCATACCTTGTAAACCTCGGCAGGAAGCATCAAGGGATGTGGAAGCCACCATCTATTCAGCCATGGATATAATATTGTGTATAAAGCAGCAAAAAAATTCCCCAAGAGAAGAGCTTTAGGAACAGGTAGGTAATAATTTGGCAAGTCATAACCTAAGCTATTGAGCAGGGGTCGAACGAATTCGAAAGAATTAACTGGATAACCTGATGACAATAGAGAGACCGTCAGCAATTCCCAATTGTCCAATAATGGAAACAACAAAGCACAATATTAATGCAAACTACATAGAGTGGATGAGAGGTTTGTGGAAAGAAAAGTCTGTGGATGTGAAGTTACCATCTGATACATAATATGGCTGACCAGCAGCTGTGGGTCCTCTTCCTTTACCAGGAATGTCATCTAGAAGCCCCATGCTTGCCAATATCAAAGCAAGCACAAGATTATCTACATAGATCCAGTCAGTTTTAACACTTGGTTTCCCAACTCTAAATGGTAGCAAGCCTAACTTTGCCAAGGACACCAACCTAGGAAAATGCCTCTCTTCTCCAGGCCCGTAGATAGCACAAGAACGTATAGCACAGCTGTGAAAACATTTTCCATTCCTGTTCCTACAAGTTCAAAGCATAAGCTAATGTTATTATACATTCTTGAGCAAGAATGCCAATGTTCTTATACATATACCCATATTTTTTAGAACTGAAGGATACAATGGTACACAACATATAGAACAGATCATGTTCAAGTAAGGTTGTTATGCTAATGTAGACCCATAAGTTTTATTTAATCAGTTTTTCAGCTGTTAGGATCAAATATCGTTTGCAGATCTGATTTTCAATATTCAATATTCACAATGAACAAAAGAATTGCAAATCACAAATAAGTAAGTGTAAGGTATCCGCCACCTATCACCCACAGAAAATCTCCAAAACAGCCAAAAATAACTCCCAAAACAGGGGAAATCACCCTTGGTGAACAACTCTTGGTTCACACCAAGGAGGTTATATATTCGCAATCAACCAAGATTTACAACAGAGCATAAGAAAATAAGAAAATACCCAACACCTTTGAGAGAGCCAAAAATCTCTCCTTAGACCTAAAGTCTACCAAAAAACAGCCTGCCTACACAAAAGACTACTCCAGATAAATACTCTCCACTCCCTTTCTGTACAGAGCACTCCCGCACACTAAAAAGGCATAACTAACTATTGCCACAAATAACCTTCTTACTCCTCCACTGATATGTATGTAATATCGGGGTATTACAATACACCCGGTGCAAGAAACACATGTTCTCAAGGTGAAAATTGTTGAATAAACTTAAATATAATTTTAATGTATTTAGAATATTATTAATTGTGGCTATGATTAAGAAATTGATAGGAGCTAATTATGGAATTAGTGAATCCTTGATTTAGCAATTAGTGGGAAACATTTATGGTAAGAACTTGGAGACCAAGTTTGTAATAGGCTATAAATAGAGTGTTCATTCCGTAGAGCAAAGCAGAGCAAGAGAAAGTTGTAGAGAGAGTTTTAGAGAAATAAAGTACAGTGTTTGTAGAGAAATTTGTGTGCCTTGTCTCTCCAATCCCACAAGCGAAAAGCTAGTGAGATTGTTCCTGAATGCATTTGTTATTCGCATTTAGATTCTACAAATTCGTATCAAAGCCGATGGCGAACGTGACGGGTCAAATGCCGCTGCCATGATTGATGAAAGTGAATTACGAAAATTGGAGCATCCAGATGAAAGCTCTTCTCGAATCTCATGATACATGGGTGTCAAAGAAGGTTTCGAAGAACCAGAAGATACTTCGACTTATACGACAAATCAAGCCAAAGCGTTGAAAGGGACGCGATCGAAAGATAAAACGGCATTATACATGTTCCAAGCAGTTGATGAGTCGAGCTTTGAAAAGATTGCGAGTGCAACAACTTCAAAAGAAGCGTGGGACACTTTAGAGAAGGTGTTCAAAGGAGCCCACCGAGTCAAGCAAGTGCGTCTCCAGACTCTTCGCGGCGAGTTGGAGAGTACAAAGATGAAGGAGTAAGAAAGCGTATCTGATTATATCATTCGTGTGCAGACGGTGGTGAACCAACTCAATCGTAACAGAAAAAAGCTAACCGATGTGCGAGTGGTTGAAAAGATTTTGAGATCGTTGACCAACGATTTTGAGAATGTTGTGTGTGTGTGTGCGATAGAAGAGTCAAAGGATCTTGCGATGCTCACTATTGACGAGCTTGCCGGTTCTCTTGAGGCACAAGAGCAACGCAAGAACAAGAAGAAGGAGGAAACGCTGGAGCAAGCGCTTCAAGCCAAGGCGTCACTCAAAGAATTTCATATACTCTATTCTAAACAATTTTAGGGTAGAGGTCGCGGCCGTGGAGGTTGTGGAAATGGTCGCAGTGGACAAAGCGACAACCATGAAGAGAAGGGACAGTCGAGCCAAGCGAATTAGCGTGGAAGAAGATGCGGTCGAGGAAGAGGCGGTAGATCGAATCATTCAAATATTGAATGTTATAATTGCGAAAAAGTGGGACACTTTGCGAGAGATTGCCAGGGGGAAAAAAGGGTTGAAGAAACAACCAACTTGGCATTATAAGACAATGCGAATGAAGGTCTTCTCTTGATGGTGCATAAAGAAGGGAGCACCAACAGTGAAACTTTGTGGTATCTCAACTCAGGGGCAAGCAACCATATGTGCGGTCACGAGCATCTGTTCAAAGAAATGTAGAGAATTGAAGATGGTCATGTATCTTTTGGCGATGCGTTAAAAGTGGAGGTCAAAGGCAAATGTACGATTTTTTATTTGCAAAAGAATGGCTTAACAGGGTCAATCCAGGATGTTTATTATGTACTAGATCTCAAAACAAATATTTTGAGTTT
The DNA here is from genome assembly GCA_037833695.1 of Sechiopsis laciniata. Classification (NCBI taxonomy): domain Eukaryota; kingdom Viridiplantae; phylum Streptophyta; class Magnoliopsida; order Cucurbitales; family Cucurbitaceae; genus Sechiopsis; species Sechiopsis laciniata. Next base: position 585 of record JBBMKA010002572.1, on the reverse strand, counting down.
GGGGCAACTAACAAAAAGGGTTTCTTGGTATTTTTGAAAGACCAGCTGTTACACTTGAAGGACAAGCGAGGGCGCTTGGTCGCTAAAGTTAAGATGGGAAGACATTGGATGTATAGATTGAATTTGAAAAGCGTGTGAGAAAAGTGTTTGCGAGTCGATGTAAAAAGATAAAACATCGCTCTGGCCTCTTCGTTTTGGTCACCTACATCATGGTGGACTAAAAGAGTTAGCAAAGAAGGATATAGTACACGAGATACCTGACATGGACTACGAGGGAAAGCGATAGGGTTAGGCCTTAGAGTCTCCAAGGAGTGGAGCAGTGGTTGAAGACTTGGACTTTGAGGGTATGCTCCCCTCAAGGTCCTAAGTTCAAGAGTCACCTGTAGCATTACTCCTTCGATGTTTCTAGTACCTGGCTGAGGGACGGGCGTGTTACCCTTATTTCAAAAAAATATAGGTATGTTAGCAATTACTTGGGGAGTAAGTTAGGAGCTTATGGTTATAAACTGAGGCATTAGAGGAGAAGAGAGATATCAAGATTATTGTAGCCATTTTGGTATTGGGCTTGAGAGTGGTTCTCAAGAG
>JBBMKA010002551.1:0-12401 GCA_037833695.1 Sechiopsis laciniata | reverse complement strand
CGAAATATCGAAAGCTATTGGGAGCTGCAGCGAGGCAAAGAATTCGCATCAAATGGACAAAAAAAAAGATAAAATCTCTGTACGCACACTCTCAAGCTTGTTCGCGAAGGGTTTTTTTTTCTGCTCTCTTATTGGATATATACGAGACTGAACTCTTTTACCATTTTTTTTATGTGAGTTTTGGAGGCTCTTTTTTTTTTTTTTTTTTAATTTTGTGTAGGAAGTTTTTTAATTGTTCGAATTAGTATGATGGTTTCATTTTCCATCATTTGATGTATTTATTGGCTGAATCCGTAACCTTTCCAGTTTGTCTGTTTGTGAGGAGACATTAAGTAATATATAGGGCAAATAGCTTCAGAATTTCTAGATGCGGTATAGTTTTACTTGTTACAGGGAAATTATAATTCCATAAGACTTAGGGACTTTTATGCTTCTAATATAGTAACCTCTAAAATTCCTTATACTGTATGATAGATTAATTGCTTTTCCACCTCCCATCGTTTGTTTTATGAAATGCAGATATATTGTGTGATAGCTTGTAACATATCCCTGATCGATGTGATCACTCACGTTCCAATCTTGTAATTGCAGGAGTTTTTGGTGTCTTAGCCTTGGCATACCTTCTTTTCCCTCCAACATTGGCTGTCTGCCAATGGCCTTAAACTCTAGCCATGAACTAAGTCTTAGCATTTGATATTCTGAGCTCAGAGGGACTTAATTCTGACTGATGAAGTACTGTGTTTTGACCAAGTGAAATCCCTCCTGCTCAAACACTTCGATCTTATTTCGTCGAGCAATTACTTTCTGATTGATATACGAGTCAAGAAGGACAAGGATCCTTCCTTCTAGATCTAAGAACCAGTCAATTGCCATTCCATAAGACATCTTCCCCATTTCTGTTGGTTTAATACCAAATATATGTGCAGCCATGCTATGGGCATTTGCATCGCATTGTTTCTATTTGGAAGAATTACCAAGGAAGTTGCGAGGGCATTGTTCGAAATGCAGAGAAACTGGAAGCTGAACTTTCAGCCATCAAAATTTCACAATATCTCAAGAAACCTACGAAGGCTCCAACGTATTGACATTGGGCTCGTGAGTCATCTTGCCTATCCAATCTTGGATCTACTTGATTTTTGAATCATTTATTTATATCAGTCACCCCTATTTTGACGGAGCATCATTCTCACATTAAATGTCTAGGCAATCCAGGAACTCAGACTCAGCAAAGGCAGTTGCGAAAGCACTGACAAGCCTTGGCTTTAAGAACTCGAGGATGGCAACTGATGGGTCCAAAGCTTGGTTACAGAGCCGGTTAGGAACAGATACATATAAGGTCTCGTCTCTGCGCCATCCCGAGTCATCCTAGCGGGCACCAAACGATTCAGGACAACCTCACTGACATCTGCATCTAGTCAAAAGGTGCTCCCTGGTATGATTTGAGGACTTAATCATTAATGTGTATTCAAGGATAGCCATTGTATCTGCGAGGATAATGCCTCCATTCCTTGACCGGCCTTGCAGGACTTGTAGCGTCGTTTTGCTTGTTGCTCCAGGTGGTGCACTTGCTGTCCCTGCTGGCCCTGTTTTCGGACTCTCCATTTGTGAACTCGAACCTGCAGTACCACAGACTGAAAACAAAGAATGACAAATCTTCAAATTCGCTTAGAGAAGATTGATTGTGGAAACTCATAGCATAATTTTGAAAATATGATTATTTGTGGTTGAGAATAATTGTGAATTATTTAATTAAAATGAAATATATTATATAAATAAAAATAAAAATAAAAAATATTTTTTAAATATGATATGAGGCGATGACAAATAAAATTCTAATAATAATATTAATAAAACAAAATAAAAATATCATAAAATATTTTGAAAAATAATTAAAATCATCAAATTTTAATTAATATACTAAAAAATTGCTAAAAGAATTTGAAAAAAGAGAATTGTTTAAGCTCTTGTTGCCCAGCAACATGTAAAATTTTGAGCCCACATCCTTTTTTTTTTCTTTTTTTTTTTAATAATGAATTTTTTCAAGCTTTTTTCATTTTATTTGGGAGATTCATTTTCTTCTTTATTTATAAAAAATTACTTACTTTATTATTTTTTTCTATATTTATAAAATTCCAACTTTTTTTTTGTTATAAATTCGATTTTTATCGTATTGTGTTAGATGAATTGATTTTAATTTACACTTTTACTTCATTTGAACATAATATAATCACTAAAATTAATATTTATTCTAAATTTTATTTCAAAAATTGTATATCAATTGATAAAATATAGCATATTAAATTCAATTAAAAAAATATCAACAAAATAATAGTTTAACGACTCAAATATATACTAATGAACAAAAATTGGCATGAGTTCAATTCTATCTTTTCATTAGTTGTTAGAGCTACGAGAATATTTAAAATCTCATGCTAAAAAAAAAAAAATGAGGTTAATTTTTTTAAAATTTTTTTCTCTATTTTAAGAAGAAAAATATTTGATTGAAATTTGAATGTTGTAGAGTTAGACTAAATTTGAATTTCAATCAAATAAAAGTTGAAATTTTATAAATATAGAAAAAAATAATAAAGTAAGTAATTTTTTATAAATAAAGAAGAAAATGAATCTCTCAAATAAATTAAAAAAAGCTTGAAAAAGTTCATTATAAGAAAAAAAAAAAAAAAAAAGAATGTGGGGCTCAAAATTTTACACCTTGCTGGGCAGCAATGGCAGGGGATGCCAGGCAGCTTCTAAACAATTCTCTTGAAAAAATGAAAAAACTAAAATGAATTAAAAGCAACGAAAAAAAAACTAGAAAAGTTAATAATAGGTGGTCACGTGGTGCACTCGCCTTGTGCCACGTGGCCACCCAGCCAATCTCTCATACGCGAAAAGAGAAAACGAAAAAGAAATATACAAAACGGTTTCAAGTCTGCATCCAAACAAAAGTGTTTTAAAAATTATTTTAATTGGTAAAGGCGCCCTATACATTTCAAAGTGCACCATAATAACTAATTTTAATCAATTTGATTTTGCTTTCACACCGATTGAATTTAAATGTCAGTGAATATCCAAGAATGGTCAACTGCATATAGGCGACGATACCTCATCAAATTAATGAAATGTTGACTCGGTGACCATTTTTTTTAGCTTTCATCAGTGTTATGCTATATTCTTGTAATGCAACCTGCTTCCTTACATTTAAACAAATTATATATATTAATTGATTAATGATCAAAAGATATATGGTTTGAATTCATTAACTTATTGTATTGAGTTTATTTAATTCTACAACGATTGAGAATTCAATATATGATTTTTTAGTTATAAGTCATACATCATATCAAATAAGTTAGGCTCTTATTGAGAATTTATTTTTTAAGACAATGAGAGAAGTTCATTAATTTGTATTCAAAAACTTATAGCTAGAAAAGCTAAGTGAAATGGGAGATAAAAGTAACGAACAGAAAATGAGATAGATGGCCAATGTTATAATTTGGAAGTGAAAGGAATAAGGAATGACAATGGCCAAAAAAAGGACAAACCAAAGCCCACCAAAACAGTAAATAAATTGAGAAACCTTCGACTTTTGTTATAAAAACAACAATCAACAATCAATAAAAAATAATTAAAAAAAAAACTTAAAAGAAGAACACGAGAATTACGTGGTTTACTAACGTTGTGTTAACTACATTCACGGACAAAAGAGAGAGCAATTTTATTAATTTAGGAGATAAGAATACAAATGTTTGATCTATTGAAACTAGGTCTAAGAGAGTTTATATAGAGCATATCTTAAATCCTATTACAAATAGGCTCAAATACATAAAAACCCAAATCCTATTCCAATTAAGTTTAGGGTTCAAGGCATATCTCAACAAATCAACAAGATGTATAATAGACATCTACGAGATGCTTCTTCCTATGCTTTAGATGGTCCTCTTAGAGACCTCAACAACTGTAAACGTTCAACAAGTCCAAACAATGTTGAAACTTGCCATGTGGCACTGCCTAAATGAACATATCAGCAGGACTATCATAAGTGCCCACTTTAAAAACCTTTACCCTATTTTCATTCCTCAGAAATGATACCTCACATCTATGTACTTAGTTCTTTCATGATGGACTTGATCTTTGACAAGAAATATTGCATTGAGACTATCACAGTACACTACTACTTGATCATGATGGAGACCCAAATCACAGACTAGCCCTTTCAACCATATTCCCTTTTTAAGAGCTTCTGTCAATGTCATATACTCTGCTTCAGTTGTAGACAAAGTTACTGTAGGTTGTAGAATAGCCTTCCAACTCACAACAGAACAACCTAGAGTGAAAACATAACTAGTTATTGATCTTCTACTGTCAACATCTCTAGTATAATCTGAATTGGAATAACCAGTCACTAAACACTGTGTCTCATTTCCATAAACAAGACCAACGTCAGATGCACCTCTAAGATAACGAAAAATCCTCTTCACAGCCCGTCAGTTTTCCTTTCCAAGTTGGCCCATTTTCCTACTAACAACACTAACAACATGAGCAAAGTCAGGTTTAATGCAGACCATAACATACATCAAGCTTCCAACTGCACTAGCATAAAGAACACGAGACATGTATTCCTTCTCAACTTCAGATTGAGGTGCTTAGTGTGAGGATAACGAATATTTGCAACACTTGGGTATCTATAGGCTTTCTTGACGACAAGCCAAACCTTGACAAAGCTTCTTTCTGTGATAAGAAAAGCTTCTTCTTTTCTCTTTCCCTATAAGTTTCCATATCCAAGATTTTCTAAGCACACCCAAATCTTTCATCTCAAACTCAGCACTGAGCAGATCTTTCAAATTCTGAATATTAGACTTCAATTTAGTAGCTATGAGCATATCATCCACATACAGAACCAGATAAATCATTGAACCATCTTTACATTTGTCATGATACACACAACAATCATACAGACTTCTGTTGTAGCCTAGCTCAACCATATAGTTTTCAAACTTCTTGTACTACTGTCTTGGAGATTGCTTTAGTCCATACAAATACTTCTTCAACTTGCATGCATAGTCATCTTTTCTAGGACATTGAAACCCATCTGGTTGAGTCATATAAGTCTCTTCGTCCAACTCTCCATGTAGAAAAGTTGTCTTTACATCGAGTTGCTCAAGTTCTAAGTTCTGATGTGCCACCATAGAGAGTAGCACCTTGATAGAAGTGTGTCTGACTACTGGTGAGAATATCTCATTATAGTCAACACCCTCTCTTTGTGTGAACCCTCTTGCAACTACATGAGTTTTATACTTTATCCCCTCCGTAGGCGAGATTCCTTTATTCTTCTATAGTCTCACTTGCAAGTCACCATCTTCCTTTTCTTTGGTCATTTGACTAAGTCCTAAGTCTGATTCTTATCTAGAGACTCCATTTCATCACCCATTGCAGCAAGCCACTTCTCTGACTCATTACATGAAACAACTTCTTTATAGGTAGACAGTTCATAAGTATCCACCCCTTCAGCGACCTGCAGTGCATAAGCAACCATATCCTCAAAACCATATCTATTTGGAGGTCGAACATAAGTTCTTCTTGCTCTATCAAGAGCTATATTTGGTTGTCTAACTTCCATGCTAGAAGATTTCCCAGTGGTATCAGCTTCTGTGACAGTTTTTGTAGCAGTACCTTTCATTTCTAACTCATCAGCAATAACATGTTAATCTATTTCTCCACCTTGGTGGTGTGATTCACCTTCGTTTGAATTGAATTGTAGCTCCACCTTTTTTTTTTATCAACACCACTATTATCCCATACAACTGTGGATTGTGCAACGAAGTTGAATATAGAACTCTCATCAAAAGTTACATTTCGACTGTGAATAACTCTATTCTTAGAAGAAGACCTATTCTGTACCCTTTAACTTAATTTCCATAACGTACAAAAATACCTTTTTTTGCTATTGGCACTAATTTGCCCTCGCTGACATGATAATAAACATTACAACAAAAAACTTTTAACAAAGAGTAACATGGAGGCTTACCAGACCATACCTCGTATGATATCTTACATTCAATGCTTGTGTGAGGCACACTCTTGATTAGATATCACATTGTATTAACTACTTCTGCCCAAAACCTTCTAGCTAACCCAACATTTGAGAGTATGCATCTTCCTCTCTCTAGTAACGTTCGATTTATACGTTCTGCTGCCCCATTATGTTGAGGTGTGTCCCATATTGTATGATGTCGAACATCTTTTCATCGTTTGAGAATTCATTAAACTCGGAACTGCAAAACTCAAGACCATTAACTGTTCGAAATCTCTTAATCTTTTTCCCTATTAAATTTTCCACCATAACCTTCCACTGTTTGAAATTCTTGAAGGGTGAACCTTTGGACTTCATCATGAATATTCAAGTCATTCTTGAGAAATCATCAATAATTGAAAAAAATACTGGCTACCTCCAACTGATTCAACTCGAGAAGGACCCCAACAATCAGCGTGGATATAATCAAGCATACCTTTAGTCTAGTGTACTCCCTTAGAAAACTTGCTACGACGTTATTTCCCAAACACACAGTGTTCACAGAATCCCAGATCCTGCACCTTATATCCACATAGAAGATCTCTTTTCGATAAGATCTGCATTCCCTTTTCACTACAGCTAAACCCGTCAATGTTGAACCTTCCAGAAAATACAGAGTTCCACGTTTTATACATTTCAGAATTACCTTTGAATCTTTGCAGACATACATCACTCCACCTTCACCTTTGAAACTGAAACCTTTGTTGTCCAATATAATTAGAGATATCAGACTCTTCGTCATTAGTGGAACATGTCTAACATCATTACAAGTGTAGAACACTCCATCATGTGTTTGTATTCTGATTGAGTCGATTCCAACTACTTTGCAAAATGAACTCTTTCCCATAGAAACATTGCCTCCATCAATTTGCCTATAAGTCGAAAACCACTATCTGTTTGGACACATATGATACAACACCCCTGAATTAAGAACCCACACATCTTTGAAATATGTGTGTTCATTTACTGCTAGGGCCAAATCTTCTTCTGAACTGCCATAAACTTCTACTATGGCTGCTGAACCTTCCTTTTTATCGGTCTAATTCCAACTACTGCGAGGAAAATCACGCTTCAAATGTCCCTTCTTCTTGTAGTAAGCGTAAATGTCATTTGCTCTAGGATTATAAGACTTCGAGTCTTTAGGTGGGGACAACTTCCTTTGAATGCTTCTTCTCAGGCTTTCCACGATCTTTCTTCCTATTACAACCAACCCAGATGTAGAACTTTCTGTTTTACCTGAACCAGAGACCTTGTGAGGGTCTTCTCTAGAAAGAAGAGCATTCTTCACTTCCTCTAGAGACAACGTATGTTTGCCCGCAGTAAACGAATCCACATAATTCTCATACGACAGAGGCAAAGAAACCAACAGAATTATAGCAGTCTCTTCATCATCTACCTTAACCTCAATATTATGCAGGTCCATTAATTTTGTATTTAACCTATCTAGATGATCTTTAAGAAGCGTATCTTCACCCATACTGAGGATAAATAATTGTAGCTTCAAAAGAAATTTTTTTGGTTAAAAACTTTATCATTTAGAAACTCTCAAGCTTCAACCATAAACCAGCAGCTTTCCCTTCATCAGCGACCTCGACGATGACGTCATCTGTCAAACATAACATGATTGTCGAATGAGCCTTCTCCTCCAGACTTGTCAACTAGTTGTCATTGTCTACATTCTGATTTTTCCAATTAGCAGTAAGAAGCTTTCATAATCCCTATTGCTTTAACAAGGCTCGCATCTTGATTTTCCAAAAACCAAAACTGTCCCCTCTAGTAAACTTGTCGATCTTCACGTTTAGACCAGACATCTTCGATTCTATTGTTGAAAAATAAATGCGGAAAAAATGAACCCTAGGCACTGATACCAGATTGTTATGAAAAAAAAAACAATCAACAATCAATAAAAAACAATAAAAAATGCAAAAGAAGAACACCAGAATTACGTGGTTCACTAACATTGTATTAGCTACATCCACTGACAGAGGAGAGAATCATTTTATTAATTTAGGAGATAATAATTCAAATGTTTGATCTACAGAAACTAGGGTTTAAGAGAGTTTACATAGAGCACTCTCTTAAATCCTATTACAATAGGCTCAAATACTTAAAATCCCAAATCCTATTTCAATTAGATTTAGGGTTCAAGGCATATCTCAACAGCTTTGGTGGTGAATGAGTTTGGCTGCAACTGTGAAAGAAAAACAACTCATTATCGCAACCGGAAGAAAATGAAATATTAAAGAAATTAAAGACAACTTGATTTGAATTTGGACAGAAACAGTGTTTATGGCAATGGCTGAGGCTACGCAAAATGTAACCATAATTTTTCCCATTGCATTAATAATACAATTTTTTTTTTCTCATTCTCAATATAATTTCTCTCTCATTGAGTCTTCTCTGCCATCTCTTCTTCAAACTCAAACTATAATATGATATCATAGCCTATTAAATCCAAATAGGTATTTGTTCCAATATAAAATGAATTGAGATCCGATTTAAAATTGGTGAAGCCTAAAAGAGGCACCATCTTGAAGGGGCATGTTAGGATCTCACTATTATCCAGCATTGGAAAAATAGAGAGTCCTCCAAGCATTTAGTAAGATAGGTGGACTACTTGTCTCATCGCCGATTGATTTTGAGCTGGATGTTCACACTATCTAATATCAACCATTTGGTCTTTTTTTTTTCATTTTTGAAATTTAAGCATAAACTACTACTCCAACATATGATTTTCAATTACTTTGATGTCTACATTTTATTTATATTATTTTTAAAAACCTAAGCAAATTTGAAAGTTAAGGCTCTGTTTGTTAACATTTGATTTTTTTGTTTTGGGGTTTTTGAAATTTAAGCTTATTTTTACTCAAATTTTATACAATGTGTTTCATCATTCCTACAATATATCCATCTTTACCTAAGAAAGTATGTGAATGCCAACCAAATTTCAAAAACAAAAATAAACTTTTGGAAGCACGCAACAGTCCGCCCAGCCCCCTCGCACGTGCCCTGCTGCGCGCACGCAATGCTCTATCCGCGTCCAGTCCCTGGAGTAGCTTTTCGACGGCACCGGCAGCCCCACGTTCGGCAACGTTTCAACAGAAGTTTTCTCACTCCCGGGCAGTGTTGGGTTATTGGGTAAGGTGTTGAACTCGTTTCTTTAATTAATCACTGGTTGTTTTTTATGTTGTTCTGACTGTGGAAAATTATTCGATTTTGGTATGTAGTGACTAGTTTTAGATACATTCTGTTTAGATCGGGTCGTTGGTCGTTGGTAACTGTTGAAATTCTAAGAGGGCGTTCTATATCATCTTTTTAAGGTAATGACTCTCTACTTGGGTTGTGTGGATCCTGCACGTGGCGGATTTTATTATGTTGCTATATATTTATGTGTTTGGACTGTTGGTATATTTTTGTTGCCTTGTGTGTTCTCATGCTTCGGGATTATGGGGTCTCGACGTGCTAATTTTTGTATGTGTGCTCTATTAATTATTTTGCATGTAAACATGCTAGTATTATGGGGTCCTAGCATGTCATTGTTTGTGCTATCTGTTTTATGTTGCTCCTGATATGCATGTTAGCTGGCGATGACGAGTTCTGAGCTAGGTGCTAGATTGTGTTAGTCTTGACCATGTGATGATAGTATCCTGTTAAGATGGTTTTATTTTTATAGTTTGTGAGCATGTTTGGTGATCTGGTAGGATTGAGCTAATACGCACTTGCAGTTAGAATGTATTATTTTGTCATCATCTAGAGGCTGTAGAGACACGACGTACGATTGTTCTCATTGGTAAGGATCGTTGAGAATTTATTCCCGCCCCTGATAGCCGAAGATATGAAGTAACATGTCACCCCCGACAATGCCTAGTTTGTAGATCTTTTAGGCGGGACTTAATCATAGTGGACACCTGCTATGAGGGTCTTAACTTAGAGCGATAGGTGTGAACAGACTGACTCAGATCATTGGCGAGGGCCTCAGGGACCGTGACTCAATGGACACCTTCTTCGTTGTTAAGTTAGGCATGTGGACCTGGACCAGGTCAGTTTGTGTAGACCAACACCTGATTGGTTTACAGCAGCATGCGGTGTATGCATACACGCACCGAGTGTTAGGTAGATGGTTCACTTGGACCGGTGTCTTTATTACACCATTTGTGATTGGTTAGTTTGAGCTAAAGAGTTGTGTAATGAATTTCATGACCAGTTGAGTATAAGTTGTTTGAGCTGAAACAAGTTGAGCTAGAAATATGTGTTCGTTGGCATGTCGATTCTTCTATGTGCATTGTACCCTTGTTGGGGAGTTCTTACTGAATATTCTTTTATACTCACCATTTCTGTGATTTTTTTCAACCAGGTAAACAGGGACATCATCGAGACGGTTAGCTGGGAGATGCTGAAGAGATCATGGGTGAAGCTTGCTGCATTAGTTGACTAGTTGATAGGATAGTTGCAATTTCCATTATTTCATTATTGGCATCTTAGAGTTGAACTCCTGTTATTTCTCTTTAAATATTTGATAATTGTTGGGATGGATGCCTCTTTTCATTTTTTTTTTTTTTCATTTATTTACTTGTTGTTTTAGAAACACCTTGGCCAAAGGCATTTTCAATTATATATTATCTGAAGCAAATTCAATAGGAGCAGTTACTTGATTTAAAGTTTGAAATTTTAAAGTTGCATGTTAAAACAGTATTTGAGTCAGCATGAGGTAGGAATCTTAGATTAATTTTACGGGTTCTTGCAAAACGGACCTAAAAAATAGTTTCCAAATATTTGTATTTGTTTATGGAATTTGGTTAAGATTGACATATTTTCTTTAAGAGAAGATGAAATCATATATACAGAATTTTAATAAATACAAACTTAAATTTAAAAAACCAAAAATGAAAATAAAATAAAATAAAATAAATTAAATGGTTATCAAAGTTGCATAACTAAACCAAGCAATAAAAAATGTCACTACATTAACGAGAGAGCATATCAATTCATCACATCTAACTAGCTACAACTGAAATAATGAGTAAAGCTCAATTTATTTTGTTTCATTTAGATTTAAAGATTTTTTGAGATTCAAGATTATCTAGTTTACTTCATATGAAGCTAGCAAGTTAGAATTGTAAGAATCATCAAGACAAACCTTAGAGAATAAAGAAACACATAGTTCTTGAGCCCTATACCATCTGGAAGCAACATAATCCTGATTTGCAAAGGCTGAATTCCAAAGACGATATCCCGGAGGATAACCGTGCAGCCTATAGCATTTTTCGATGGTATGTCCCTTATATCTGCAATGCTTACAAATAGGACGAGATTGTTCCTTTTGATTGGCTTGATTGCCACCAGTCATTTTCTTGGATTTGGCAGGCAAAAGAACCATTGAATTCAATGTTCCAGAAGAAGAAATTGAACTGGCAACCCTCTGTCTCTCTTCTTTTATTATTAAAGAAAACGCCTTATGAATAGAAGGCAGCGGCTCCATGAGCAATATCTGGGTTCTTATGGTTGAATAAGTCTCATTGAGACCCATAAGAAAAATCATCATATACTTTGTATTAAGGTGATCTAAGAGAGGTTTCATACCTCCACAAGTACACTCTGTGGTCGAGCGGAAGCTATTCAATTCTTGCCAAATCGTCTTCAGCTTCGTGAAATACACCTCTATTGATCAAGAACCTTACCAGGAAAACTCATTGAGACCCATAAGAAAAATCATCATATACTTTGTTTTACTGCACGTTCCACACTATTACAAATAGCCAAAGCTTCAGCGAGTTCTGCATCCACTACTCATTCTATCGGTTGTGAAACAGCATACATAATCTCCCCAATCGCATTTCACACAATAGCATCATAATTTCTTCATATTATTTATGTTGCTAATAAGCCCTATATAGAGGCTAAAAGTACAGTGGGTTTAATACAAGTAAATGCAGTAAAACAAACTTGCAGTAAAATAGCAGGTAGAAACTTAACCAATTACAACTCTGGTTCAACAAATATAACAGAAGCTAAATTTAGTCTCTTGTTAAAAATAACTCTTCGGCTTCCTTTCAAGCCGTGTTAGATGAGTTATTTTCTACCATTTTATTTTACTCCATTTTTTATTCACAAATATCATAACAACGTGCATTAACTTGGAGGGAGATGTACGAGTATGGAATCGATTGTATTGAAAATAGTTTACTAGATTCTAATTTTATTTTTCCAAAACAGTATCGAAAATTGGTTTGTTTTAATTTTTGAAAAGTATTGATCACAAAAATACTATTATCCTGTGTTTACCAAAAAAAAAACTATTATCCTGGTCAAAGAGAGAGAGAGATATATA
>JBBMKA010002509.1:0-12403 GCA_037833695.1 Sechiopsis laciniata | reverse complement strand
TGTTTGTATTTTTATAATTTTTGGATTAAAATTAATAACATCATTGAATTAATTTAAATGAAAAATAAGTTAAAATTGATCATAACGACCAATTTGTTATTTAAAAAAGAAAAACCATATTTGATATTTCACTTATACATGCACTCCAAAAAGTGACTTTTATTATACCTTCATATATACCTGCACCCCAAACATTGACTTCTAATATATCTTCCTATCATACATTCACTTCAAACACTGATTTTCTATATTTTATACCACCCCTATAAATTTTTTATCATACCATACCATCCTACAAAAGTGTTAGAAGTGTGGATCTAAGGTTGGAAATTTGGGATAAAATCATGACCACTCCTAAGGAATAATGGTTTAAAGTTATCATTATCATTGGAAGCTTATGGTCACATAGGGATGTGTACTTACATAGTGGTATGAAGGTCAATGTTCTCAATCTCATTGTTTCCATTGATAATTCTGGTTACTTTCACAACTTTCTTTATTTTGTTGTCCATAAAAGTTCTCATGCAACTTTAAAATTTGATCGGTCTAAAAATTTGGTGTGGTCCTCACAACCGGAGAGAAGTTGGATGTGGATGCAGCATGGAGTGCTTCATTGGGGATTGGAGGTGTTGGCTGAATCGTGAGAGATTGACTTGGAAGGCCTATCATGGTGGAGTCGAACTCTCTTATGGAATGAGTTCGTTGGCTGATGATTGCTCTTGAGAATCTAACGGTGGTCTTGGTTGAGTCAGATACGAATTTAGTACTTAGAGGTATTGTTATACACTCTCAAGACATTTCATAATTCAACAACATTATAGTTTATATATTAAATTTGGTTCCATTTTTTAGGGATGTGTCTTTTTTTCATCATACTAAAGACTTTGTAATCAGACTAATGACTCTCTTGTTAATCTCTAGTTTTCATGGTGTTTTTTTTTGGTGGATAGTCTCCCTCTCTCTAGGGAGGTAGACCTGTTTTTTTTTTTTTTTCTTGTGAAATCTCCTCGGCTCCTATGTTGGCTTCCACGAATGGGAGAGTTGTGATATGTTTTTGTGTTTTGTTTGCTTATTCCTAACATATATTGTTTGGTTTTAAAAAGACACTTTAATTAAATATGTTTAAGAGTGATAATATATTTACAACATGTTGACATTAAAAAAGCTTTTGGATTAAGGGAGTATTTTTAAGGATACAATTCGAATGAAAAAAAAAAAATCAGTAATTTTTCATACATTTTTTATATTTGATGACTGAGGAACTTGGAGTTTTGTTCTTCTAAATTTGAGACACTACTAGCTAGTCTCTAGATTTTGACACCAAGATATATGGAAGAAGTGAAATTATGAGTAATTAGTTTTTACCATCACCTAAAATTTAAGACTCTCACGAAAACACACCCCAAAATTCAAACACTTAACCTGGTCATTAAACTAGCCTAATTTAACGATTTAGTTACAAAGATGAGCATAATTGAATGACGATACATCCTCTAAAGTAGGGGTTTGCAAGAGTTAGGTGGGATTAAAATGATTTTTAAGATCAATCCAAATTGGTTTAAAAAAAAGAAAGAAATTGGTTGGTAAATCCACTAAAACTGCCTAAGTTTGAGTAACTAAACCAATATATTTTTGGGTTAGATTGAATTGGATCATCACATTATTGTTTTTTTTTTTTTTTTTTTTTAATATATATTTAATATTATAGAAATCAATATAATAACTTTTATTAATAATTCAACTATAATTTGTATTATGATATATACATTCAAAAGGTTTTAAAAAATACTAAGAATGTTAAAGAATAAAAAATTCAAATATAATAATTAAATAAAATAAAACTTCGCATATGTTATTGCATTATAAGTAAAAAAAAAAAAATTAATAATTTTGGGTTATTACGAGTCAACCTCATCTAATTATATGTCAATCTAAGAGTCAATTGAATTGAGTTGATTTGATCATCGAACAGTTTGGTGTTCAAATCTACTTTTTTCATTTAAAATAAAAGAGACAAAAAATCTATAGAATTAAGATGTTGAATTTTATATTATTTTAATTGATTAAAGTTTTGTTAAAGATCTTATATTAAAAAAGTGAAAAGTTAAAAAAAGGTGAATTACTAATGAATGAATTGGTAACACATTGATTATTTTGATGAATAGTAACCTATTTCAATTTCACAGTTACATGTTCGATCCACTTATGATAAAAGCTAGTTTAGATGTTTTGTAAAGAAATTGTAAGAGAATTTTGTTTTTTTAAGAATGATATGACATTTATAAGATTTTTTAATAAATTTATTTTTTTTTATTTTTTTATTATTTCAAATCTCAATATTATATTTATATTTAGAATTTTCTTTGTTAATATCATTTCATTTATTTTTTTAATTTCCTTTTTTTTTCATCATAATAAGTTTTATGATATTAATTTTATTTTATAATTTAAAAAATCACATAAAACTTTCCAAAATAAATAACTCAATGATAATTAGTGAATAAATGATGAATTAATATTTTTTTTTTTTTAAGAAATGAATTAATGATAATATGTTAGATGAATACAAATAAATAAAACTTTAAAAACAAAAACAAAATAAAATGAAATAATAATTAATTTCAAATTATGAAACATATTTTGGAAACATAATATTAAGTGAATGAGAATAAATTTCAATTAATTAATATAAATTTAATGACATTAAGTAGATTGAAAAACATTGATAACATTTTTAAAACAAAAAAAATAAAATTATTTAGATTAATTTTAAATTAAGAAATATATTTTTGAAATACAAAATTAATTATAAAATTTTCATAAATTTTAAATGCCAAAAAATATGTTTTAAAAATATTTTAACTCGTATTAGTTTAAGAAAATTAGGAAAATCTAAAATATAAATAAAAATATAAACAAAAAATAAAATTGATTATGAAAATATTACTAATTTAAAAATATAAAATATATTTAACAATAAAAATGTTGAAAAAAGAAATTTAAAAATTAAAATAAAAAACAGAAAAAAAAAGGAGTGATTTTAAATTGGTGGAGGAGTTAATTCGGAGTTTAATTGAAAAAACAAAAAGAAAACGAAAAGCAGGAGTTATTTTTAGCTCAAAAAGCAAACACTTCCTATAAGATTTAAATCTGCTCTAGTAATCCCTAATGGGTGGTGCAGTGGTGAAAAATTTGAACTTTGAGTGTATGTTCTCTTCAATGTTTCAGGTTTGAAATTCACATGTAACATTACTCTTTTGATGTCTCCGGTATCTAATCTAAAGATGGATGTGGTTACTTTTTCTTTTTAAAAAAAATCTGTACTCTGGTAGCCTTTAAAAAACAAGTTTATGTTTTTCAATAAATAAAGTTGAACGTGTTTACATGTTATTGTAATAAATAAAATTTTGAAACTTAAATTACATGTGACAAATCACAAGCCATGTTAGATAGTTGGGTTATGGTTGATAAAAACAATTAAAAATCCAAAAAAAAGACGAAGACTTGATTGGCGATAAAAACGGAGCTGATTTAAGTGGTGACATGGATGAGCTGCCGGACTTTGATGGCTTGGCTTTCACATGGAAGCATCTTTTGGCCAAGGTTCCTTTTTGTAATTTTAGTTTTTCTTAATGACATACCTTTGTTTTTTTATGCTTTAAAATTTAAATATCTATTTAAAAAATAATATTCCACTCTACTAATCAAGACAATTCAAAAGATTGTCAATGTGGCAATGCACTGTAGTGTTTGGAGTGTAACCCCTAAAAGAGGGTTGATATGATAAGTTAACCAGAATAATATAGCTAAGTAATGTTAGTGTGTCTATGAATTAAGAGTACTCTAAATATATATGTTACCGAAATAATTGGTGTTGTGTTAATTTGATTGATTGGATATAATCTAATTCAACTCTTCAATCATGGATTTGATCTTGAAAATTAGTACTTTTTATGTATAATTACTTTTTTAGAAGAGTCAAATCAATACAACTTCAAAATAAAATTAAGAAAAAAGAAGTTTTAGTGGTACTTTCTTAAAAATTTATCCCACATGCCCAAAATCACTCTCCTAAAAGTGCAAAATGTTTCACATTCCTTCTTAATATTCGGCAGCAAGGTTGAAGAGACAATGGTGAGATTTCTTAATCATGTGTAGACTATTAAACTATATAGAGGCAATTGGGCCCTGAAGTGCTACGCTATATATATATATATATATATATATTGAAAAAATTGTATAAACTACTCCTAAACAATATAATATGTGTAATAATTACAATTTAAACTTTTACTTTGACCAATTACCTTCTCTAAAATTTGATAAGTGTTACAAGTAACCCCAAAATAAATTTAGGTAGAAAATATGACGGATAGAGTTGTCATTTAAAAAAAGATTCATATCTTTGTTCTCTTCTTGTCTTCTCTTTCTTAACCTCCATTTCTCTCTTACCATCTCAATACTCTTTCTTCTAAATTTATTTGAGCAAGAACATAAATAGTTTTGATTTTTCTCTCCCACCCACTATTTCTCACCCAACCAAAAGAAAACGATGAATGTAGGCATCCATTAGACTTTCGAAGAAGTCCCAGATGTAAAGAGAAATCATAACCGATCAAGTCTTCCAAAGTTGAAAAAACTAAAATAATAACAGATGTCTCTCATGTTTTTTTTTAATAATTAGGTTTTTTGGATTCTTTTTATTTTCACATAATTTGAAGGAATGAAGTATAAAACTAGGATTTTGGTTTGAAATTTTCGGAGCCACCCAAACATGTTTCGAGAACTTTCATTTTCATAACCCAATAAGCATAAAATACCAATAATCTTTTATATACTTCGTATGACAGATTCTGTTCATCTCACCACTAAATTGAAAAATCAAACGAAACCACAAAAAAAATTTTAAACAAATAAAACAAGGGCAGCTAGCTTTCGAGTTTCTCAAAATCATTTTTTTTAAAAAAAGTCTTTAATTAGTTCATAATTGAGATGTCTCTAAAGCTTTGGAATATTGCTTCTTCGTCGCTCTGTTGCCTCGTGAAAGAACCGGACCAGACCAAACAATTTGTTGACAGCATTAGAATAGTTAAACTTCAAACAATCTAGTGCAAATAAAAATTGAGAAAGGAAAAATAAAGGTTTCTTTTTTTTTTTCTTTTTTTTTTTTTTACTGAAGGAGAAATAAAGGTTGAGAAAGGAGAAAAAAGAAGAAAAGAAGAGTTGAGTTTTTTAAAATGACAACTTTAACCTTCTCATTTTCTAGTTAAATTTGATTTGAGGTTAATTCCAACATTTATCAGATTTTAAAGAGATATTTGATCAAATTAAGGTTGTAATTTTAATAAATATCATAGTTTAGGGGTGGTTTGTGTTATTTTCTCTAATTTTTTGTATCAAATTATTTCATTAATCAACCCTACAAAAGAAATCTCTAAGGAAAGAATGTATGACGAAAATCAAAACATGAAAAACACAATAATTTCAAAATGATAACTTGATTTTGACTCACAAAGTTAGGCCAAGATAAAATAAAAAGAAAAAACTGTGAATCAAAGTAATTTCTATAGTGCTCTAAGACACCTTTCAAATTGACAATTTTACATAAGAGATTGATAAATTTCAGCATAAAATAAAAGAGTTAACTTTATTTTTATATTTCTATAATTAAGAAGTCACAAATTTAAATTAAAAAAAATATTTCAACTGATAGCAGTGGTTGTGAAAATAGCTAGAAGTAAATGCATTAATGTTATAAATTTTTGTTTTTTTAGTATAAATTAGGAGAAGGAACCACTAAACCTTACATAGATGGTATTAATGTTTTCAAATAATACGGGAGCAATGAAACACCACTATGCCACTAAGCCTTTCAATAACTTTTGGAATCTTTTGTACAGCTACGGGAGTAAATATGTGCAAAAATTAGCCACCCAATTCCTTTCAAATTTAATGCAATAGTCAATACATTCGTTTTCCTTTTATTTCAAATATATATACATAATATTGCACGAAGTATAATAATCGAAAGTTAATAATATACAAGTCAACCCAAGAGAATAATTCGGCAAGTACTCAAAAAAAAAAAAAAAAACATAAGTATATGTTCCTATGAAAGTTATTGATTTGAAAGAAAAAGGCTGAATTATAAAAAATACCCTTCTACTTTCAAAAGTTTTGGTAGGACCCTTGCTTTTCTCATTATTTCAAAAGTACCCTCATAGAAACAGTCGTTAATATATTGGACGGAAAGTTGAAGTGTCTCCATTGTAGTTGACGATGACGATGCCTGAAATGGCGTGCATGGGTATCACAGACAATCCCCAATTTTCGCAGGCAAAGTGAAGTTGAGCCAAGTGAAAGATGTGAATATCAAACTGATCTTTTGTTTCGTATTCAATTTTGGACTAAGAGGCTCATATATTTTTTAGATTCAAATCTATAATTTCACTTTTAAATTTTTTTAGCAAATATAGTTTTGGATATATATTAATGATTATTATCAAATATTTTTTTCAGATTAAACTGATACTTTTTCTTTTTGTAGTTTCCAGTTTTTCTTTCATCTCCATTCTTTTGCTAAGCAGATAGTTGAAGACAGGGAAAGTTGTTGTGATCTTCAATTATTGTAGGATTTAGTTAATCAAATCTCTTATTTTGAAGCAGAAGATCTTTCTCTCAACCAAATCATCTCAATTTGTGACGAGCAGATTAAACGCCACTAAATTATCTCGCTCAATTGCTTTTCCGACGAACAAGCTTGACTTGAATAATCACTTTTACTTTGTTTCTAGAACTTGAATAGAGCCTAATTAGTAATTTCAGCGTTGATGTTGATGCCAGTTTTGAGATCTGATCCTATCAAACACTCAACTAACTGGCCAAAAAATTCAATCAACCTCCACGTTTATTTGCCACCTCAACTCTCCGTTCAATATATTAACAGATGTTTCTATAAGGCTACTTTTGAAACAATGTGGAAAGATAACGGGTACAGTATTTTTGAGACAAGACTCATAGTTTAGGAGCATGTTTTTTATAATTTAGCCAAAAAAAAAAGAAAGCATACTAATGTATTTTTGCAACTTTAAGCACTTTCTAATTAAAGGTTGGAATCATCACCCTATAAAACTATATTAAAAAAAATTAAACATTTCTAGCAAAAAAGATCAACAAGGATATTTCAAAAAAAACAAAAAAGGTCATTTAATAGAGAAGTGTTTAAAATCAAACCAATCTTACATATATACAAGTACAACCACAGATGAACCGCCCCCAGATGAACCAATTCCAATTCTAGTGTACCCACAAATCCATCCGGTCTGATTTCATTATTAGAATTTTTTTTTCCTTCAAAAACAACTTTCAAATTCCACCACAAGTGCTTTTTTTTAAAAAAATTTTCTTTTTAAAGTTGAAAATTTCATAATCGACACTGAATATGGTCTTTAGTTCCATGGAAGCAAATCTCACACCCGTTACAATATGTTGACGAAAACACATAGCTGAGTTTAAAGTGTAAATTTTCATAACAATGCCATTTTATTCCTTGATATCATGGATTGAACACAATTACAAAACATATATTTAAACTTATTTAGATAAACTACAACATAACCAAATATAATTTTTAATGAAATAAGAAAGAGAAAGGAGACAGCAAACCTGAAATTAGTTAAAAAAACATATATGATTTATCAGCTTAATAAGAATTTGAAAACGAAAGAGCACACTAAGATATTGGCACGGCTCAATCAAACACCGATAGAGAAAAACTAACAAAATGTTAGATCTGAGTGAATCGAGCCAATATCAGAGTAAACTTTTTCAAAGGATTATAGGTATGGTTTGGAATAGCAAAGAAGAAAATGAGAAGGCTGAGAGATAAAAGAGAGGGAGAATTAGGGTTTTTGAGGGGAGAAAAGGAAAAGGTTTAGGTTAATATTAGGTGGCCATGCATTAAAGGCGCTTTCAATTTCAAAATTTAAAAACATAGTAGATCAAAGCATTGACTTCCAATATTTTCTTCAAAATTCTTTTCTCCAATGTATTAAATAAAAGGAATCGTTTTAATTTGGCAATAACTATTTTGAAACATATGGGTAGCCATAGCATCAGATCCTGCATGCCTTTGCAATAACTGCATGCCTCTGCCAAACAACTGAAGAAGGAAATGGAATCTTGAATTCATAAATTCTTACTTTTTTTTTATTTGACTAAAAATTCATAAATTTGTACTGATTTCCTTTGGTGTTCTTTTTTTTATTATTCTTTTTTTTATTTTTAGATCTTCTTTGGTATTCTTGTTTAATTTTTGGTTTACTATCTATTTAATCAGTTGTAACATGATATTTCATATATATATTTCATATATATGTTCCTGTCCTCGTCCCCGCCACCAAATTCAATCTTTATCCCCGCAAAATTCATCATTTTTTCGTGGAGATTGAATCCCCACGTAAAATTTTTTCCCATTTTTTTTTTAATTTTATTTTTTAAGAGATCTTTGTGTGGATAGCCAAATTAATAATAAAAATTGTTAGAAATTTCTAACACAAATATATAAATGTGATTAAATTAATCACCTACGGCGGAAGCTAAAATCAATAAATAAAGCGTACCTCTGCCATTGTTTTTGGTGACAAAAAATGAAGCTAATGCATACCTCGACTGGAACACGAACACGGGCAACAGCCATCAGTAGCGAAGTTCTTGCTTCTTTTACCTAACTCAAATGACGTGGTTTCTTAATGAAAGAGTAGACATAGGGACCCAAAATATGTAGTAGAAGAAGAAAGCATAGAAGAGTTGTGTAATTCTCTCTTTACTTTTTCTTTGTATTTTGCTCTGAATAATCTATCTCTCATTTTCTCTACCATTAAGAGATTAAATAGATAAAAATGAATAAAAACGTGGGTGAGATGGTTACTAAATGATGGGTGGTTACTAGATCATGGATCACAAAATATTTTTAAAATAAATTAATATATGGAAATTAAATAAGACATTTTAATTATTTCCAACATTCTCCCTCTTGATCCATGAACACCTCATCAATATCATAATGAAAACAAAATACATGGATTATGGCGACAAGTCCTCTTAATGGAGTATTGTCTTCCAGATATCACGATGTATCGTGTTTCTCAACACAAACTACATACTTCAATGAATAAACCCTATGTTTATTATAGGTTCATACTGAAGTAATATTTTCTCAAAAATAAATATGTATGTGCACAACTGAATGAGAAAATATAAACTGAATAAGAGTTTAAATAAAATACTGATTACATGATCCCTAAAATTCTTTAGTTGCATGCCTTTAGACAATGGATCAACAATCATCAACTTTCTTATATTTAACACATTCGAAAAACATCACATGAGTTGTCACAGTACATTTTTAATGACTTACAAATAGAGTCAACAACTCTAAGCCCAAAAGGGAAACTCTTCAACCATAAACCATGTGAGATAGCTTCAAAACATAATACGAACTCGACCTCCATAATGAAAGTAGTCAATCACTTCCAAATTGTCAATTCATCTAAACATGAGCAAATAATATTTTGATCCTTAAAGAATCTCATAATTTTATTTGTAGCTCTCCAGTAGTCAACACCTAGGTTACTCTGAAAACTTTATAACATCTCAACAACCAATGCTAATGAAATGCTCTTCATCTGTTCCCGTTCGAGCTCATTTTTTGAACAAGACATAAAGCTAATTTAATGCCTCCCACTGACTTTCTGATATATAAATTGACCCATAACGTTCTCTTCAAAACCAAATGAAGAGATAACATTATGAAATATAAAATACCATTTGTGGACAGATTGTGGTTCTTATACGGCTGATTCTTCAATATGCATTTGAACATAAGGCGTATTGTTAATAATGATCAGTCTAGCACTTGAAGTGACACATTGAGCATCTGAATGATCTTTCTCATGATCAATATCTTGAGATCAATCGATCCCACTAATCAAGTCATTCTCAAGAAATTTTATATTTCTTGATTCCACAAACCTAATCCTCCACCCCAGATGAAGAACAATTATTCCCTTCCAAATTTATAAGGGATTTGAGCTCGAGAACATCACATCTTATTTAAGAGAAACTCCTAGATTAAATTGCTACAATACTTAATTATGCTCATGTTACTAACTTTGAAACTAATGCAAAGTATATCATGTTCTACCAATGTAGAATCATGAAAAATATGAATCTAGTGACATAAAACTTGCCTGTAGGCTAAAGTTTTAATTCAATTAGATTCATTTAAACATAATGAGAAGATTATTAAATTATGTTCATTTTTCTAATCCTTGTTGGTAAATTAGAAAATATAATTTAATATGATCTTATCCTAATTGATATGAAGTATGCTCTACCAATATTGAATCATAAATAATATGAATCTAGTAACATAAAACTTGCCTGTGGGCTAAAGTTTTAATTCAATTAGATTCATTTAAATCTAATGATAAAACCAGTAAATTATATTTCTTTTTCTAATCCCCGTGGGTAAATTAGAAAATATAATTTAATATTTTATCGCAATTAAATGAAGTATCATTCTACTAAGATAGAACAATGAAAAATATGAATGTAGTGACATAAAACTTGCCACTAAAGTTCTAATTCAATTGAATTCATTTAAACTTAATGATAAAACTATTAAATTATATTTCTTTTTCTAATCCGTGTGGGTAAATTAGAAAATATAATTTAACATTTTATCCTCATTAATCACATGTAACAGGATAAAAATTTCCGTGGGATAAGATTTATCATATTACATAGATTAATCACAATTAATGTTTATTATCCAAATGTAATCTTAATAAACTTTATTATAATATTAATTAATTAAAGATGTTGTGGCTACTCTTTAATTTAACTAAATTATATATGGATCACTTAAACAATATAAAACTTAGGTTCAAATATTGCTTCAAACAATATTAATTTATTTTTAAAATAAATAATATTATCTAACTTAATATTGCAGGAATAGTTATAAAAATAATTATGCAACCAAAATATAGATAATATTAAAAATAAAACTGAGTCATTATCAATCATTATAATTTATTAAAATTAACACCCAAATATTTAATAAGCATAATGTAATAAATTGATCACAACAACCGTACATAAATTAATTAAAGAACCAATTTAGTCAATAAAAATATCAATTAACATGATAGTTCAACATACATATGTATATACAAAAAGTTGTGACATCAATTCCTAATTGCAACAACTTTATTTTTAAATTCATTTTATTTAAACAAGCTATATATATGTCATTGCATCCATATCAAATATATATTTTGAATCACATCTCATAAATTGAACAAAAAAAATATGTTCAATAAATTAATCACATAACATAATGGTTCACTCAATATAATTGCATTAAAAAAGTCATGAGTTCAACCCTAAATGCAACATGATTTTCTTTGTAACCAATAAAGCCACCAATTAATTTAAATCGATCATAGCCAACAAAAATAAATAGACAAAAGATATCAAAACTACATTTGCAAAATCTTTGGATTTCTAATGTATGCATTATATCTCAAATGTAAAACAAATAAAAATCAATCTAATTCACCAAACAACCCAAATGGCAAATATTCAGATTTGAATTTATTTGTTTTAATAAACATACAGTATTCAAAATCGACTAAGCCAAATACATAATTGATTAGCGAATTAAATCCATAAACTTGACATGATACATTAATCAAATATGGCAGATATACACATAATTTTGCCAAAAATATCACTTGATTAATGCATTATATCACAAATATAGAACAAATAAAAATCAAATCCAATTTACCAACAACACAAATGGTAAATATACAAATTTGAATTTATTTATTTTAATAAAAGATGTCAGACAATTATTTTGGCAAAAAGATATGAGAAAACTATTATGCCAAAAAATATAATGTGTTATATGAAAGAATTATTTATTAAAAATATGAGAGAACCCCAAAATATCACATAACCAATTTAACAATCAATATCACAAAATCATTTGGCCAAAAGATATTGATTAAGATATCAAATAATAAATGACATGATAAAACATGATATCTCAAAAGAAAAATCATCCACTCAATCTGTAAGTGGAATTTTTCATTTATGTTATTTTCTTTTTAATTGATATCTTCTAGTGGTGAACATGGGTTGGGTTGGAGTGATTGTCAACCCAATCCAAAAATTCGGGTTGGTCAATTCTCCAACCCAACTCAACTCAATTAAAGACACAACCCAACCCAACCCAATCCTTTATTTTCGGATTAGGTTATCGGGTTCATAAATTTGCAACTAACCTAAAATTAAAGAAGCTCACCATGATAAGCAATGTACTCAATAAACA
>JBBMKA010002498.1:0-12404 GCA_037833695.1 Sechiopsis laciniata | reverse complement strand
AAATGGAAAATTGTTACAACTCATTTCCAGTTTTTATTTTCTTTTTCTCCCCTTAATTTTCAAAGTGAAAAAAAAAATGTAAAAAATAAAAAATAAAAAATAAAAATCAATTTCCTCATATTTTTCAATCCTTTTTAATCACATTTCTTGATCTTCCATTTTCAATTGTTTACAAAGCTGTTTCTTCCTCTAGTCAACAATGGTTAATTGCAAATGATCTTCCTTCCATTTTCTCCTTTTCGTCCATAAACCCTAAAAACCAAGTGATCTCACCGAAAAATCCCTTCAAGAAATCTTAAGATTCTGTAATGGAAAAGTGGTAGAACATCAACAACAACACCAACCCATTTCCCCTTTTTCCTTTGATTCTCAGCCCCACCATTGATGCCGGAAGATTTTCATCGCCCCAGTTGCAGAAACCCTAGCGATTCGAGTTTTTGTTGACTCCCATTTGTGAGATTTTCGTTCCAATCGAACAGAAATTGAATCTGGGTTCGTCGATTTTCAAATCAAATGTCTCATCTCGATAACATTCCTTCCACTCCAGGGAAATTTAAGATGGAGAAATCGCCGTACATTCACAGACTCCGGTGGCATTCGTCGTTAACGAAGCTCACATTCTGGTCCTTAGTTTTCCTCGGCTCGATCTTGATTTTCTTCTTCAGATCGCCGTCGTCATCGGCGCTCCGGTCCGATCCTTCCCGCCGGTCGCTTGGCACGTACGATTGGGGCGGACCGGCGTGGGAGAAACGGGTTCGATCATCGGCTCGGGTTCGGTCTCGTAATGGGATCTCCGTTCTCGTCACCGGCGCCGGCGGATTCGTCGGAACTCATGTCTCGGTGGCGCTGAAGCGGCGAGGCGACGGCGTTCTTGGCCTAGACAATTTCAACAATTACTACGACCAAACCCTAAAACGATCGCGTCAAGCCCTTTTGGAACGAACCGGCGTGTTCGTCGTTGAAGGCGATATCAACGATTCGGCTCTGTTGATGAAGCTTTTTGAAGTTGTTCCGTTCACTCATGTTATGCATTTGGCTGCTCAGGCTGGCGTCAGGTACGCTATGGAAAATCCTAGCTCTTATGTTCATAGCAACATTGCTGGTTTAGTTAATCTGTTAGAAGTTTGTAAATCTGCAAATCCACAGCCTGCAATTGTTTGGGCATCCTCTAGTTCTGTTTATGGATTGAATACTAAAGTGCCCTTTTCGGAAAAGGATCGAACCGATCAACCCGCAAGTCTTTATGCGGCGACGAAGAAGGCTGGTGAAGAGATTGCTCACACTTATAATCATATCTATGGACTTTCATTGACAGGGCTGAGGTTCTTCACTGTTTATGGACCTTGGGGTAGGCCTGATATGGCTTATTTCTTTTTCACTAGAGATATTTTGAAAGGAAAGTCGATTACTATCTTTGAAGGTGCTGATCATGGCACTGTGGCTAGAGATTTCACCTACATTGATGATATTGTGAAGGGTTGTTTGGCAGCTTTGGACACTGCTGAGAAGAGCACTGGTAGTGGAGGGAAGAAGAAGGGACCGGCACAGCTTCGAGTTTTCAATTTAGGGAATACGTCGCCCGTGCCGGTGTCGGATCTTGTGAGCATTTTGGAGAAGCTTTTGAAGAAGAAAGCAAAGAGGAACATAATGAGGTTGCCAAGGAATGGTGATGTTCAGTTTACTCATGCCAATATCAGCTTGGCTCAGAGGGAACTTGGATATAAGCCAACCACGGATCTGCAGACTGGGTTGAAGAAGTTCGTTCGGTGGTATCTCAATTATTATTCGCAAGGGAAGAAGGCTGCTGGTTAGCTGGATTGTTTGGCGTGTTATGCGGTAGGGTACTTTGATTCTTGTTCATTATGATTCGTATGATTGGTTGGTTTGACATTCTATGTTCATGTCTATGATTGTCTTTCAATTTATATTAAATGAATGGCATACAAGGAGGTACCTTTTACTACTCCCCATCCCATCAATGAAGTTTTTTGTCGCTTGATTGATATTGTTTACCGAGAACTTCGAAAGCTATTATTCGAAGAAGTCCAGGCACATCTTTTCTCCATTTGTTAACTGAACGTAATTGTTGTAGCTTCACAATTTTAGAATTTATGACTGATAAAGGCATTATTTCATGATTCGTGGACATGTATCAATGCTGTGTAACTCAATAAAAATAGCACAAAATAGTTTCTATTTCCCTCTTTTTGCTCATTGATTTATCTAAATTTTTGCTACCTTCTCTGTTAGTTCCTTCTTTTCGTGCTTTGAATCCCTTCGATACATACAGGCTTTTTGCTGAGAAAGTAGTGCTGTTAATGCATTTTCAATGAAACTAACAAAAATTTAGCTGGTATAAAAAGGCTAGCATCAATTTGTAGACACCTCGGTGTCTCCATTCCTTCGATGTCTTCTGGTGCTTGACCTGGAGACGAGCGTGGTTACCTCGGTTATTGTGGAGCAAAACTTTGATTTCCCAGTTTCAAAAAAAGAAAAAGAAAAAAAGGCTAGCATTGTCAAACCTTGTTTCTGAAATGTTGGAAAAGCTCTTTTGCTATTCTGTTTCTGAGGTATCCCTTAGTGCATACGATGTTTTGGAAGGTAAGTTTTGTTAGCATTTCGTTAATGGCGGTTTTCGTTCATTTATCAGGTAGATCTTTTGTGCAGAAGTTAGAATGTGAATTTGTTGCTTACAAGTGAGAGTTCAAGGTTTAGAAGATGTAAATCCACACTAATCTGTCTAGTGATATGAACCTTTATGGATGAAGTTTGAACTGCTTGAGATGGGAGAGTATTGTTAGTTTTATTGATGATGCCTTTAAAATACTGTTGGCTGTCCACCTTTTCTTCCTTCTATTTTCTTGAATGGGTATAATTTTGATATAATTTTAGGGAGAATTGCGCAGGTGGGGGCAAACGCTGGCCTCCTTCGCGTATTGTCGCGTGGATGGCTTCAATTCGAGTCCTCGGTGCTTGTAGTCGTCATATAATTTAAAGTAGAAGGTATAACATCTTTGCTGAGTCTTATGGTATGAGAGCACGTGATTATGTGCTCAACCTCTTGTGATATCATTTTTCTCTTAATTATATGATATAATTAGCTTATGTGTTGCATACTTAACCATAATTCAATGGTTAAGACATTAATCGTATCCTTTTCATGTTGCATACTTGACCATAATTTAATGGTTAAGACATTAATAGTGTCCTTGTCAACAGATCGTTTGAATCTCAGCATCACAATACTTGAAAATAATTCGTCAATGAGTTGTGTTTTGTGAATGAATTAGAACAAGTCTAAGCTCGTGTGAATTGAAAGTTTTTTTTTTCTCAAAATTCATGAATGCTACTAGAAAATGTGTGAATTGAAAGTTTTCAAAATTCGTAAGTCATCAGGGATTAATTGTCAAATGTGATTGATTGGAATTAAAGGTTTAAAGATGGTTTATTTTATCCATTGACTACCAGTTTTTTGTTTAAAATTATTTGAATTTATTGCACTCTCATAATGAATAAATTGTTCCATGGTATAGAAATTCAAAATCCACTTATAAGCTACTAGAAAAAAATTACGTGTATTATACTTTTTAACACTTTTATATAAAAAACAATTAGCATTTGAAAATATCATTTAAATTATACACTAACGTCATGGACCACCTTTTTTTTTTTTTTTTTTTTCAACATCATTTTGATAACAGAATTCAAACTTTTAACCTCATCACTTCTTGATATGTGCACTATATTTTAACTAAAAAAAAACCAATGATTTGGAGGAATTGGTCGACAGATGTATACGAGTCACGACTAAATTTATTATAAATATGTTTTTTTTTATTTGGACAACAATTGAAATTCAAATTTATGACTTCTTCATAATGTGTGCACAATTTGAGTACCAAGTTATATTAGAGCTGAACTCCTTCTGAAATAATGTGATGTTGATTAGTTACTCATAAAAATGTTATACTTGCTGTAAAATTTTTAAAAAAAAGTTGTACTCAGTATTAATTCAAACTCTCTATTTCTAATTATTAACAATGTGTCACTCTTTCAATAGGTAAGATTTGGCACCATATTAAAACAATTGACACCAAAATGAATAGATCTAATAATTATTTATAGTTAACTAACAAGAGCAGTTGTTCAGAGTCATTAGTATATATTCAATAATCATCAAGTTATGGATTTGAATCCCCCACTCCAATTGTTGTAATCTCACAAAAAAAAACCCTATAGTTATAAATTTGAAATTCTACATTTAAATGTTTTTTTAATGTACCTAATGAAATTCAAACTTGAATTCAAAGGATTAAATTGAAGTTTAGTTCATCCTTACAACGATCAAATTTCAATGCCATTCAGTCACATTTAAATTTCGTTGAACTAAAAAAAAATTAATAATAACAACCCATTGAGAGTAACAATTTTGTTACTCACTTTCAAATTTATAGCGAAGCATGGTCCATGACTTGATATATTAAGGAAATTTTTAGACTATGCTTACTGCCAAACATGACTTAATATACTTATTTTGAGTGCCTCTAAAATCTTAAATTTTGGCTTAAAAATTCTTAAATTTTAGTTTAAAAATATTGATTTCAAGTAGTTGAAAATGTGAGGTGATGTACATGTTAACAATATAATGTAATATCAAATAAAAGTTCAAAATCGAAAGCTTACAAATTTATTAGAACGTCTATAAAAGATTTAAACTATAACTCCGAACATATAAATTTCATGTCATATTATAGGTTTTTAAAATAAATGGATAAAAATTATACACATAAATAGTTTCATTTGATGTAAACATAAAAGAAAGTCATGAATAAAAAAGACAAACATAAAAGAAAGCAGATAATGCATGGGGGTAGAGATATCCATTTTTCCCGCGGGGAATCCCTGGTTAGGCGGGGAACAAGGCCGGGGACGGGGAGAAAAAATTCCCCGTGGGCTAATCAGTCCCTGATTCCCCGATCCCCACCCCGTTTACTTTTTTTTTTAATAATTTTTTTCTATAATTTACTCCTTTAATTTTCAAATAAAAATATATTTGTTGATGAAATTATCTATTCATGTAAATATTTTTCTTTAATAATTAACATTATAGTTGAAATTTATAGATATTTTCTAAGAAAATCTAATTATTTAAAAGTATTGTCCAAAAAAATATTTAAAAAAGGTAAAAAAAGAAAAAAAGAAAAAATCCCTACGGGAAATCCGACCCTGCCCGAGAATCCCCACCCCAATCCCCAAGAAAAAAAAAACGAAAATTTTTTCAGAAACGGAAATTAAATTAGGTGGTGGGGACGGGGATGGAGAAGCCATTTCCCGGCCCCACCCCACCCCATGGACACCTCTACATGGGGGATAATAAACGTGGCCAATGTGTATTGGACTTTGGCAATTGCTCCTCCACAACCCATTTTCAAGGTGCTTGTCAAATATTTGATTCTTTTGAATCTAGTTTGTTTTTTAGAATCTTTATTGAATTTAGTTAAGGTATATACTCCCAACAAAAAGCAAGAGGTTAAATTATTCTAAAAATAGTAGGTTTGAACTTTTCACATTCTTCCCAATTTTTATCGAAAAAATACATGTTGTTAATTTTCAGCTAATAAATATATTTAACTCTAATAGAGTTAAACTACCATGTTGTCGTCTATTTAACTTTAACAGACGTAAACTACCATATTATCGTCTATTTTTTGGCCTTGGCTTCCCTCTTCTCCAACTTTCACCTATCTTTCTTTTTCATTTCGATATGTTCTTTGTAACTTTTTCACTTACCACCCTTTTAGTTTATAAGTATTTGGAAATATCCTTGCTAGTAGTAATGCTGCATTGCCTCATATAAATTTTACGAATTGGCGGAAGCGGCAGATTCGGCAACGGACGAAACTGGCAGAAAAATTTCTCATACTTATAAATCCCAAATTTAAAATTAGAATAGTTTCAAATCCAAACAAATCAATCGATTCGTCTAATACCTTGATCAAAGTGGTCTTCCTCCTGGAAGTATTATCAAAAGAAACCCTAAGAAACTCATATTGAAACTATTAAGAACAAAATAAAAACAGATTGAGACCCATAAAAAAAGTAGAAATTATAGTAAATCCAATTAGTTAGAATGAAATTGGAAGATAACGAAGATAATGGAATTAGAATGAATCAAGTAGTAGTATTAGTATTAGTAGTATTAGTTTCGACAGTAAAATTTCCCAACTCATAAAAAGATAAATCCCAAATTTCAAAATAGAATAGTATTAAATTCAAACAAATCGAACACTATTTGTCATAACCAGGGGTGGATCTAGGTTTTTAAATTTGGGGGTGCTGACATTTTTTTTATTTTTTGGAAGATATATATTTTTACCATGTTTAATAATCATTTAGTTTTTAGTTTTTTTTTTTAAAAACACGTTTGTTTGATAACCAATTTTTGTTTTTGTTTTGAAAATTTTAAAATATTAAAAGAATTAAAAAATAAAAAAGTAACTTTTAAAAACCAATTTTTTTTTTCCTGAAAAAATGCTAAAAATGTGATAAAACATCCCACAAATAAAGTTCAAACCCACAAATTTAAGATTTACTAGATGAACAATATTTTCAAATAATTCTATTTTATTTTATTACATATTAAAAACAATAAATTTTTATTTAAAAAAAAAAAAAAAAAAAACAATTATCAAACATTATTTTAGTTCTTAGTTTTAAGAAAAGAATGTTTTTTATTTTTTAAAAACCAAAAACCTTAAAATCAAAAACTAAAAACAAAAAATAAAATAGTTATCAACAGAACCAAACATGATTTTTTATTTTCTAAAACAAAAAATGAAAAACTAAAAATTAAAAATCAAAAATCAAAACAAAAAACAAAATTATTATGGATGTCATAAGTTTTAAATTTTGCAACCATATGGAGCCCGTCAATAAAATTCAATTTATAAAGTTTGCTCACTAAAATACATCATTTAATCTTACTTTAATATTTTACAACATTTGAGAAATAATGTAATTAAAGTGAATTTACTTCGACATCACTTCAAACCAATGACTAAAGTACGAGACAAAATTACTTTTGTATCAAGATTAATTTGTATTTTTAGATAAAAAAATTATTTGTATTTAAATCTATGTAAAATTTTTATATGTTTTAATGCATATTTACGTACACTTCGACCATTCTCTGGAGACATATTGTCTGACCCTAAGATATTTTTATGTTAAGGAAACTTATAGCAAAATAATTTCTAGGTAAGTAGTTAACCTAGATTAAACCCATAATTTTAGAATATTTTATATTTTATATATTATATAATCGAACTTTATTTTAACTATAAAAAGAGAAAAAAAAAAAAAAAAAACAAGAAACAAAAAATGGCTATCAATCGAATTTTATTTCAATTTTTTATTTTTTTTCAAGAAATAAGCTTATTTCTTATTATGAAAATTTAAGACACAAGAAACAGAAAACAAGAAACAAAACTGTTATCAAACGAGCCCTAAACTTGCGGCCACCATCAAAACCATATCAAATAATGAGGCAATTTACAACCAAAACAAGTACTGTGTATATATTGTATGTATCAGAATGGTTAGTAATAACCATGACTAGCTGAGAAAAACTGGATCATTTAGTGTAATTCTCATATTAGGACTTGTAACATTAAAAATGACTTACATTACTTCACCAAGATATCTGGACTTGTTGCCAAATGCTCATGAATGGATTCACCAAGTTCCTATGAAGGATGGAACTTTTTGCAGCCAAGTTCCAAATTTCATTTGAAACTCACGCCATAAAAGTTAACATGGCATATGACAATCTGCTTCAAATCGAATGAGAAATTCCCGTTATAATTACATCTAGACTAAAATATTGAATGCGTTGATATCTTCTCAAGGTATAAACCTGATTCAATTTTTATAGGAAATGATTAATCATGTACCATCTAATCCAGGCTCAATAAGGAAAAGGTTGTCGATTCGGCCATGACTCAATTTTCTGGAAGTATTTGACTGCCACGACCCCATCGAAACCTTCAGTAAGAATGACCTTGTTGTCCGAAATGTAAAGCTTCATTCCATCTGAAATATAAACAAAAAATGATATCAGTGATCAGATCATCACGTTTCTTTTACTAATCGCTATACTTTTATATTTTTGTAATATACAAATGTCAATAAGAAGAAAAGAAAAGTACCATCCAGAGCTTTTCTCACATCAAGAAAGATTAAAACATTAACATCGCGTCTCATACCTGTTAGATTTCAGGAGAAAAAAGAAGGAAGAAGAAGAAAAAGGGTTAGCTTTGCTTCTTCAATTTGGTTCAGTATAAGAATAAGTATCTGATACAGCTAGCCTCAAGAAGGAATATAACTCTTGCCAACTGGGAATAAGTTCAAGAGGTTAAGCTATTTCCAACTTTAAATGACTAACTGCCTTACTTTTTCCCGCACCCCTTCTTGTACATGAAGGATGGCTAAAAGATGATGCTACCACAATTAACTTTTACTTTTTTTTTACCCACAATTAATTCTGGGATAGGTGATTACCATGGATTGAATCTATCACTTCTTAGTTCTCAAAGCCATCCTAGCGCAAGTAAAACAAGCAAATGGCCTTAATTTCATGTCAGTATCTTTTATTTTTACCATTTTTATGTTTCATGCTAGTCATGGATAGAAAATGGGGGAGAAAATCTAATCATGGGTTTTTTTTTTTTTCTTTTACTCTTGAAATATTTTGGGTCAGCAACAATACATGAACAAAGGGAAAATTAGATGAAGATTTGCCATTGCAGAAGTAAGTAATTGCCAATTGAAGGGACATCGTGGTTATATTAGATAAATTCTTCAGGAAAATGTTACAGTTAGACTTTCATAACTTACCACTGATTACCTCCCCATCTGTTGGCAAACCACAGGAGAAGTGTACATGCAATCTTTTCATGCGTTTCAAACCAGATTCCAGAATTGATTCCAAATTCTTCTTATAAGTACCGTGTACACATACTGTCATAGAGAGGGACAAAATGAGGTTGATAAATTGAATAACAAAAAAAAGTTTTGAATGCATCAATGTACATATATCATGCACATCAAGGAGGAACGAATATTATGGGAAAGAAGTAAATAAAATTAACGGTCGACCTGGAACCTCCTCGACCGAAATGATTGGTATTAATAAGCTTTCAGTTTCAACCACCTGCAAAGGATGTGTTTTCCATTTATGAAAATGTAGACAAAATAGTTTTTTTTTTTTTTTTTTTATAGGAAATGAAAATATTTTCACTGATTAAATGAAAGAGTTACAAAGGTTTGGGCTAGATTCTGAACCACTTTTACAACAAGTTGAACCACTTTTACAACAAGATAACACGGTTGATTGATCATCACAATCTTAAGGGTGATTGACTTTATGTAGAAGAGATTATGTAAACAGGTGGGGAAGCCTTATATAAACAATCTCGTATAGCAAACAATTTACCAATCTTATAAGGCTGATTGTCACAAAATAGACAAACAATAAAAAAATAATAATAATAAGGGGAAATGGATTTTTCATTACACAGATGAGCCAATGTTGAAAAGCGCTAAATGCATATAAAGCTAAGGTAAAACAACCAATAACTTTCCAATCAATAAGTTTGATGGACGGTCCAAAAATTTCTAAAAGGCTTCTTAACGGACATCCAAATGTTATAGGGTTAGGCAATATGTCCTGTGAGAATAGTCGAGTTGCGCGTAAGCTGGCCCGGACACTCACGGAATAAAAAAAAAATGCTAACAGTAACATATTCAATGGTTTATAAAAAAAGAAAATAACCGTGACTGTATGGCCTTGGTTTGCTCGAATTAAGAGCTCTCCATTCTCTTCCAGGAGGCCAAAACGCTGCTTATTATCCTTCCTCACAGCCTGGCATTGAAAAGAAAGAAAAAAAAAACTATTCATCAATGATAGATGCTTATAGGAACAAAACTGAACTGCAAATTTACAAGTTGATGGGGGAAGGAGAAATACACTATTGGAACTAATCGAGAAAAAAAAAAAGCAAGGATCAATGGATCAAAACCAGATGTGTGGGTAAGGTTCTTATCGAACTTAGCTGATAAACAACACTATAGACTAGAGCTAGGGGATCAAGATTAACAGATGAACTAAACCTTTAATGGCATTGAAATTAAATACCAGTTTGATTCTGCAAATTAAAATGATGCTAAAGCAAGTAAAGACAAAAATTATGTGACCAACCTCCCTTATGTCATCGATTGTGTGCGATTTAAGCGGGATATTGGCAAATGTTTTCAAGTTCAGCTTTAGCAAATCCTGAACTTTGACATATCCATCATTCCTCATATTCAAGTTTAATTCCGAACCCATGTGGCGCAAGATACGTGTTCTGAAATTCATTACAAAGGGAAAATATCAATCAACAAAAACTTAACTATGTAACACTGCTGCAAGAAAAAAATCTTATATGCATTATGCATAAATTGCCTACTTGGGCTTAGACACTCTTCACCAGCTAATCATAAACAGTAAGATATTGGAACGCTCACAACAATAGTTCTAAATAGTTAAAACAAGTGAGGTCACTACTAAAAAGGAATATAAGATTAAGACCACGAGACTATATCCTACTTTGTTTATACACAGAAATTGTCCAAATCAACTGTCGCACAACTATTCTCATGGATAACTACTGACTTTCAAAGTATTTCGTAGGAAAGGAAATTAATTCCTAGATAGATCGCTGCCACGAATTAAATTCATAACTTCTAATTTACAAGGCCCTAATTTGACTGTTGATGAATGAGACCATATCCTATCTATCCCCTTAAAATTTTCTCAAGCTTACATGTGCATTAACTGATTAAGTACATATGAATTAAGGTTTCCATTTGAACATCAATTTTTTCCTGTCCTGCAAACGATTACAGCCAAAAAAAAAAAAAAAAAAAGCCGCGATAATTAAAACCTAAACAAGATCTCAACAGAAGAAATATGCTTACAATAGTCTACCAAGAGCGTCAATTTTGTCTTTACCAGAGCCTCCAACGCCGCCGCCGCCGCCTCCTCTCGATCTTTCTCGATCATTCCTCATATCCAAACCTCTTCCTCTTCCACCACTAATCGAAAACATCAAAACAAAGAACAGATTCAATAACCACA
Organism: Sechiopsis laciniata; assembly: GCA_037833695.1. Taxonomy (NCBI): domain Eukaryota; kingdom Viridiplantae; phylum Streptophyta; class Magnoliopsida; order Cucurbitales; family Cucurbitaceae; genus Sechiopsis; species Sechiopsis laciniata. The sequence goes on along the minus strand of JBBMKA010002498.1, from coordinate 1,225 downwards.
ACAAAAATTTCGACAAAAATTCACAAATACAAAAATCGCAACGAATTCAACCAACCTTTTACTGGAATGTGCAGAAGAAGAAAAGGAGGAGGAATTGCTTCTATCCATGGAAGATACAGAAGGAGAAATTGGAGCGATGAGGACACGTGGAAGCAGTAGAGGACGGTAGCGCAGAATTTTGATGCTGCAGTTGGTAACAACAGAAGCCCACATTGTGAATGGGGAAAAGGTTGAAGACGACGGTGGGGTTTGGGAATCGCCTCCTGTTCCGGTGTACAATTTTACAATGGTATAGATAATATCCGACGTACACGTGGCTGATAATATTATCAGACGGTCGTCAATGCACTTCGTGGGCCTAGTTTCAGAATTTTTATTCCGACATGTCGACTTTAGACTCGCTTGTATGATCAAGTCAAGTCGGTTAAACTAAACGCGAGTTTGAGATTGCTTAGGAAGATATTCCGATATGTCGACTTTAATTTGGTTGAGTAATCTGAATCGAATAACCAAACCCATTTAAACCACTTTTTGGTGAAATTAATTAAGGGGGTGTTCACGGTTTGATTTGGTCCAGCTTTGGACGAAACCAAGAACCGAAACATATGGGTCGGTTTTGAAAGATGATGAACCGAAACATCTTCGGTTAAGTTTACCAAACCGAACCATCGTACTTCGGTTCATATTGGTTCGATTCCGTTATAACGACGACATTCGTTTTTATTTGATGGTCTTATTAAAAAAATAAATGAAGTGTATGGCATCCCTGAATAAATATTTTGTAAAATATGAAAGAAAAAGTGTAGATGAAATCTAAATATATGAGACAAAGAGCAGAAGAAAAAAAATATTAGTTAAAAATTAAAGCTGATTTCATAGGGAGAAGAAAAAAAATGAAAATAAAATTGCATAAACTTTCTTCAGATGTGTAAGAAACAAGTAACATAAACCATTTTTTTAAAGAAAATAATTAACCTAACCTGAAAGAAGGGAACAAAAGAAAAAAAAAAGTAATATGATGGGAGAAAGGAGAAAGAAATATGTGAGCAGCGGCGTTTTCTGTTTGAATTAGGGTTTTATCAATAAATCTAATAGATATACTTTGGAGGGAATATATTGGGCTCAAAATATGGGCCTTTGAACTGAACAAAATAGGGGTAAGTTTATGTTGGACCTGGACAAAATTTAAAAACAGAATATATATATATATATAAATATAAATATA
>JBBMKA010002497.1:0-43212 GCA_037833695.1 Sechiopsis laciniata | reverse complement strand
ATCTCATATAAAAATGATTAAACCACTTAATGAGTCATATTTTCCAAGCTAATAACAATATCGCTTAACATCGGGTTTTACGTCCGACACAACCATCCGAGTTATCTCAACCATTTTTAGTCAATGCATCAAGACAATACATATCTCTTAAAACAACTTAGTCGATCAAATTCTACAAGCAAACATCTCTAATGGCTACAACAATCGAACAACATACTATTGCTTCTAGTTTATATCGAAAATCAAGTATCTCAAGCACAAGTCCAAAAATAAGATCAATATCCAACAAGTATTTAAAAAAGACGATTTTGCAACTATCCTGGTCACGTGTTGCCCCAAACCACAATAAAGGTAGAGCCCTTACCTCGCCCGACGACTTGACCAAATATCACTCCAAGCAACTCGAGTGAACGGTCTACCAAATCAATAATACTACTCTCGCACACAAAACAATATCCAACATGGAGTCAAAATATATAAATTGATTAAATAAAACACAATACAAATTTAAAGAGTGTGGATTTTACCCTAAGCAAGTAAGACAAGACGATGAAAAGTTTGTCGAAGGTGACACTCACAGTGAGTCGTTGCAAAGAGACAGCTGAAGAAAAGGAAACCCACAAATTGGATTCCCCCTTTGCAGAAAGTGAAATAGAATTTTAAATTCATAAAAATTCGTGTGCCTAGCCTGTGTTTTAATTTCATGAAAATCAATTTAGAGAGAGATTTATATTTTTTTTACTTAAATTAGAAAGATTTTTTTACCAATTCTTTAAAAATAACAGCCATGAGATTTTATATTCATTACTCAATATCAATTGCTTTAAATATGTTTTACCAAGGAAAGTGTAATAAATTGATAAATCCTTTTTTTTTTCACCTTACTTAAGTGTAATGAACTTTTATGGAAATATAATTATATCCTTTAATATAAATCATAACGTATATCTTAAGCCATAAACAATATAACTACATGGGTGGCTAATAATTGACCAGAATTATATAAGGAAGATAAATTTTGTTATTATATTCAAGTTAAAACAATTATTTAAAATGGGAATCTCTAATAATTTTAGGTTTAAATATATAACCTAATTGATCACATTTAATTAATGAAAATGGAAAGTATTATCTCTTGAAATAACTCTAAAAATATGGGTAGCTATAATTTTAAAACTGGTCGACGAGATTTTCGGAGAAATGTAATTCGTTTGATGAACTTGAAAAATTATATTGATTTTGTATGAAGTATAGTGGATTACAACTCTTTTCTATGTTCCTTTGATTCTTCTCTCACAAATACAAGGATTTTCACATCTTCGGTCTTCAGACAATTTTAGTAGCTTCAGACTTGGATAATTTCAGCAACTTTAGTCTTGAATTGATGGAAGCTTCAAATGTTCAAGAGACTTTGTATCGTTTCAATCTTCAAGAATCTTGAGTAGCTTCAATCTGTAAGAATTATGGAAAACTTCAATCTTCAAGAAACGTTGTAATGGTTTCAGTCTTCAACAAGTTTCAATGTCTTTCTCCAATTCTCCAAAATTTGGGATCCCTTCAAATGAAGAAAGAAATCTCTATTTACAGAGTTTTCCATGGACTTCAAATGGGCTTGGGTCAAAGAATGCGTTTGGGCCAATATATGGGCTTTGAGCCCAAATTTCTTTTGAGTTGGGTTTGGGCCAACAAGTATGCTTTGGGCCCAAATGTCTCCAAGGACTAAGGCATTTTGAGCCCAATCTCGATCCCAAATTATCGGTATAATCAAATGATCATAACTGTGACACATCGCACATTTTGTTTTGCCATATTTTAATTTAAGGGACAAGATATCATTTTATAATTCGTCCTAAATAAAATATTTATTTTGTCATTAATTTTAAATATTGACGTGGTGAGTTTTGATTCGTCAAAATTTTTATTCCAACAAATATCCTCTTTTCGAGATTTTTGCACAAATACACAAGGATTTCAACTTTACAAGCGACATACACAAGGTTCAATCATCACCCAGGTAAAAAGGTAATTTTTTTTAATAAATTTAAATTTTTTTGTTTTTGCAATCTTTTTTTTTTTTTTTTTTTTTTTTTGCCTTGTGGTAAGATGCCCTCAGTGAATTTAAGCAAATGAAGTATATTCCATTCTGAAGAACACTTGACGAGAGGAGTACGAAGTTAACCACTAAGAGGACTTAACGATACAAGTTTATCATCCAATGTTTTATCGTCGGTCTTGCACCTAAGAAGTGTTTCATCATCTAAGAAATAAAAAATGAACATCTGCGAGAACTTAACTATACAAGTTTATTGTCCAGTGTTTTATCACCGATCTTGCCCCCAAGAAGTGCTCCATCATCCAAGAAGTACAAAATTAATGAACATCTACGAAGACTTAACGATACAAGTTTATCCTACAATGTTTTATTGCCGATCTTGCACCCAAGAAGTGTTCTATCCTCCAAGAAGTACAAAATGAACATCTGCAATAACTTAACGATATAAGTTTATCCTCTAGTGTTTTATCGCCGATCTTGTACCCAAGAAGTATTCCATCATCCAAGAAGTATAAAATGAACATCTGCGAGAACTCAACAATACAAGTTTATCCTCTAGTGTTTTTATCATCGATCTTGCACTCAAGAAGTGTTCCATCATCCAACAAGTACAAAATGAAAATCTGCGAGGACTTAACGATACAAGTTTATCCTCTAGTATTTTATCACCGATCTTGCACCCAAGAAGTGTTCCATCATCCAAGAAGTACAAAATGAACATTTGTGACGACTTAACAATACAAGTTTATCCTCTAGTGTTTTATCGCCGATATTTCACCAAGAAGTGTACCATCATCCAAGAAGTACAAAATGAACATCTGCTAGGACTTAACGATACAAGTTTCTCCCCCAGTGTTTTATTGCCAATCTAGCACCCAAGAAGTGTTCCATTATCCAAGAAGTACAAAATGAACATCTGCGAGAACTTAACTTATAAGTTTATCCTCTAGTATTTTATTGCTGATTTTGCACCCAAAAAGTGTTCCATCATCTAAGAATTACAAAATGAACATCTATTAGGACTTAAAGATACAAGTTTATCCTCCGGTGTTTTATCGTCTATCTTGCACCCAAGAAGTGTTCCATCATCCAAGAAGTACAAAATGAACATCTGCGAGGACTTAACAATATAATTTTATCCTCCAGTTTTTTATCATCGATTTAGCAACCAAGAAGTGTTCCATCATCCCAGAAGTACAAAATGAACATCTACGAGGACTTAACGATATAAGTTTGTCCTCCAGTATTTTATCTACGATCTTGCACCCAAGAAGTGTTCCATCATCCAAGAATTACAATATGAACATCTGCGAGGACTTAACAATAGAAGTTTATCCTCCAGTGTTTATTGTCAATCTTACATCCAAGCAGTGTTCCATCATTCAAGAAGGACAAAATAAACATCTGCGAGGATTTAAAGATACAAGTTTATCCTCAAGTGCTTTTATCGCCGATCTTACACCCAAGAAGTGTTCCATCAAGCAAGAAATACAAAATCAACATCTGCGAGGACTTAACAATACAAGTTTATCCTCTAGTGTTTTATCGCTGATCTTGCACCCAAGAAGTGTTCCATCATCAAGGAAGTACAAAATGAACATCTTCGAGGACTTAAAGATACAAGTTTATCCTCTAATGTTTTATCACCGATCTTGCACCTAAGAAGTGTTCCATCATCCAAGAAGTACAAAAAAAATGTCTGCGAGGACTTAACGATACAAGTTTATCCTCTAGTGTTTTATCGTCGATCTTGCACTCAAAAAGTGTTCCATCATCCAAGAAGTACAAAATGAACATCTATGAGGACTTAACGATACAAGTTTGTCCTCCCGTGTTCATCTTTTGCTTTGCATTAAGGGAAATCTTATCAGTTTCTTTATCACCATTCCTTTTTCCAACTTTTTTTTTTCAATGATTTTGGCTAACCTTTTTTTTTCTGGATGAAACTCGTTGGAATACTATTATGAAGATTCATGGCGAGTGGTCTTTCATTTATCTTTATTAGGAGTGGCTAGATTTTATCGTTGGGTGCAATGAGAAAGTCCTTAATCAGAATCGTACGTAATGTGGTGAATTCCTCTCTCTATACCTACAATCATTGTAACGATGTGGTGCGTGCCTTTTGTGAAGCTTGGTGCCCCCAGACAATACCTTTTTTACCGCCATAGGTGAAATCTCTATCTCGCTATGGAGTTTATGGGATATTTATGATTTTCCTATTAAAGAAAAATTTTATGAGGAGGTTATTCCCACCTTACAAGAGTTAACGACATCTCGATGTAATTATAAGATTCTCCCAAAGAGCTGTGAACACTTATTCCAAGCATATTATATGATAGCCACCTCGGGGAATGGACGTGGGGAGATGTGAATACTTATTCCAAGCATATTATATGATAGCCACCTTGGGGAATGGACGTGGGTCTTCTTCGAAAGTCGTATCTGTTAGCTCTTGGATTTCCTTTTGGTTTAAAGATGTTAAAAGATACGAAAGACCTTCTGGATGATAAAAAAAAAGAATACTTCTCGAGCTCCATTAACCCAAAATTTGGGCGGGACCAAAATCAAGTATCGTGCTTGGACGAGCTCTGAAATAAGATGTTTCATGACCTTGATGTAGATGAAGACTGGTGCGATAAGACTTATTTGGCAGCCTTCTTATCTTTTTGGCTGTGCACTTTTAGTTTTCCTAGAAAAGGAACTAAAGTTATCCGACCCAGAGTTTTTAGAATTGCTAGCCAAATGGTTAATGGTCAAGTTTTTAGCCTTGCTGTCCTGACCTTAGATAACTTCTACCATGGATTAGGTATAATCACTCGGGCTTCTAACCCAATTGGACGTGTGGAAGTTTGTTTGCCCATGCATTTCATTCATGGATGGCTTGCTTATTATTTCAAAACACATTTTAAAGTTTCAAAGAAGATTCAAGGTGCTCGAATGGTTGATTTCTCCGGCGAGAGTGGTACTATACACTTTTATGAGTACGAAGCTCGAGAATTGATTCATCATGGAGGATCTATCACGTAGGTGCAACTATTCATAGAAGAATAATAGATAATCAAAATATATCATCCTTTGATTCCTCATATCTCATCGGCCTTCGATCGTGCTACTTATCTTCTCGATTTGGTGATTCAATGATTATTGAACCCTACAATCCTCATCGAATTAGGCGGCAATTTAGATTTTTCCATGACATCCCATATGACTTACAAGGTAGTATTTCATCGGCCAGCCTTGACAATATCCTACATCATTGAAGGATTTGCACCAAAGCTAGAATGGCATCTCGAGTTCTTTTGCCAGCTCGATCACTATATTTACGAGATCAAGTCTCTCAGCTATATAAAATATGCTGGTGAACGAAGCACGGTAACTATTTCGAAGATAATGTGGCAAAACTAGTAGGAAGCATCCTGCCTACTTCATCCAAACCTAAGTTCCCTAAAGGAAACGGAGGAAATCGTGGTGGAAAGCAGATCCGTTTACCTAAAGAAAAACCTCCAACTCTAAAATGAGGCATTAGGTGCTAGAAAATAAGACATCCAAAAAGAAGATATTCAAAGACGACATGGTGAAGAACAAAATGATGACGAACAACATGTTAAAGATCGAGATGTTTAAGAAAAAAATGTTGATGTTCAAAATATTGAACAAGAAGATGTTCAAGCTCAATATTTTGAAGAGCAATGTGTTGGAGGACCCAATTTTGAAGATCCATATGTTCAAGAACAGGGTGAATCGCCACATGAGATTCCTCATGACCATCATTGGAAGAGACCTCAAAAAAGATAAAAGATGGTTGATATCAACTTTGATAATTTTTTTGAGGGGATTCTCGAGGCACTGGATCTTTTTGAAGAACCTTTACCAACAGTAAGCTTTTTTCTTTTTTTTTTTTAATATATATTTTTTATATTATTATTTTTTCATTATCACTCATATACCAATATTTTGTGCAGCAGCTTTTAGATGAGGATTTTGAAGACTTTGAAGATGTTGAGAAGACTTTGAATGAGAGATCAAATTCAAGTCCTAATGCTCTTGATAACGGTGGTCGAGAAGTTAATAGTTCTAAGAGTACAGTTCCTAAGAAATCGGTTTGTTTATCTCATCCCACCTAAACGTTTGAAAATTCCTCCAGACAAAAACGAAAAGTTGTCGAAGAGCTTGAGGTTTCTGAATTTCGTCTTGAGTCAAGAATTTCTAACTTGAAACAAGATGCAGCTATAGCCATATGGAAACTTGGGTGAGACAAGGTTGCAGATACTGATTTTAAGCATATAATCGTGTTCGCGCAGGAACACATACAATTATTGATTCTCTTTTACTATTTGGTAGTGAAAATTTAGACTCTCTCAAAATATTTGTCAATGATTACTTCACCAAAGTGGACTCATATAATTAGCTAAAAAACACTCACTCTCGCCAACTTACTTCAGTAAGCAAAGATCAACGTCTAAAAGAAAAGAATAATGACTTAGAGTTGGTAAAGGCTGCACAAAGTCAGTCAATTAAAGAGAGGGATATAGCGAAACACAAGCTTGGTCGAGCGTCTTCAACCATGAAGGAACTAGAGGCAAAAATATAGAAATTGAAGGCCGAACATGAAAAACTTTCAACTTTAGTTTTTGAAAGGGAGGAGACTTCAAACCATCAAGAACTTTAGGTTTTAAGGATTCAAGATGAGATAAATGGTATTGAATCTGCCCCCATTTTAACTGACAAAGACTCCGAGACTCTAGATAATGCTCGCAAAGATTTGGAAATTGCAAGAAAGGAGTTAAAGAACTACGAGTGGAAGCCCAGATTTATTTTACTTTTTTTTTTTTTTTTTTTTATGTAGATGCATTCTCCTTTTTCTTGATGTAGATATAGTTTTCCTTTTCTATGATGTAGAGGCACTTTCCTTTTCCATTATTAGCTTCGACATAGATCTTGTTAAGAAAATTTTTTATATATCCAATAATAAAATTTCAGTGATACTTTGTTTTATTTTGTTTTGTTGGACTGAACTTCAATTGCTTTAAGCTGCCTACGTACCTTTAAAATAAAAAAAATCAAGTCATAACGTAGGTCATAATTTTTTTAAATAATCTTTTTTTTTTGTCGTTCACATTTTAGACTCGTGCGGGCCAGGAGCATCATGTAGTTTATACTCTTACGATAAGGAGTGTTACAAACTTATGCATAATACTTCTTCAGAAATTTTTCATTAATTAGACCAACATTTAATCCATCTTTATCAACAATCTTATACCCTCTAGTTGAGTAGACTTCTTTCACCATGTAGGGTCCTTCCTATTTTGGAGTGAACTTGTTCCCTGTGTGACGTGGTGTGATGATCGATCTTCGAACAGCTAAAACTAAGTCATCAACATGGAATGATCTAGGCTTAAGATTTTTATTGAAAGCTTTGGTCATTCGTGCTTGATAGCATTCAAATGTCTGTTAAACATCTAACCTTTGTTCATCAAGTGCTTCTAATTCCTAGAGATGTAATTTTGCATTGTCTTTAGTAGTTAGTCCTTCCTACATTGCCATTCATAGAGAAGGAATTTCTCTTTCTAGAGGGAGTATAGCCTCTATCCCATATACGAGGGAATAAGGTGTAACCCCTGTCGGTGTGCGATGTGTAGTTTGATATGCCATAATGCTTCGCCAAATTTTTCATGCTAATCTCTTTTTGTTTTGGAAATTGCCTTTTTCAATACATTGCATAGAATTTTGTTAAATGCCTCTTCTAGCCCATTTATCGGTGCATAATATATGGAAGACTTATATTGTTTGAACTTAAATTTTTCACATAGTTTGTCCATTAGCTATTGGAAAATTATCTTCCATTATCAGTCACAATACAATGAGGGATTCCATATCTAATAAATCCACGATATTCTCTTTCTTAGCTTCCCTTAACAGGATAGCCTCTGCCCACTTGGAAAAGTAATCTATTCCAGCAAGAATGTATGAATGTCCTACGGATGACTTAGTTTTTATAGGACCCACAAGATCAAGTCCCTAAGCTTCAAAGGGCCATGAAGCAATAATTGGATGAAGTTGTTCAGGCGGTTGGTGAATAAAATTAGAATGGAACTGACAAGCTTCACACTTTTTCGCATAATCCATAGAATCTCGAATCATCGTGGGCCAATAATAACCCATCCTTATTAAGTGGTATTCTAGCTTTAGTCCAGCTTGATGAGCACCGCATATTCCTGAATGTGCTTCTTCTAATGCCTTCAAAGATTCTTCTTTTCCTAAATATCGAAGTAGAAGACCCTCATATGAACAGTGATAAAGAATATCTTTATAATGGACAAATCTAGCAGCCCTTTTTTGGATTTAGCCTTATGTCGAGGATCTGTAGGAAGCTTTCCATGCTGCAAGTATTCTATGATAGATTGTCGCCAATCTTCTTCTTCGATGAAATAGACAGATATCGTGTCGGCTTCTTCAGCTTGAACTTGACTAGGTGGAACAATCCATTTTTGGTAAAAAGTGATATTTATGAGTTCATCGTCTAAAATTGACAAGGCAGTTGCTAAGTTTGCCAATGCTTCCGCCTTCGGATTTTCTGACCTCAGGACATGTTTTAAAGCTATCACATCAAATTCCTCTAGTAGTTGCCTTGCATACATAAATTAAGCTCTTAGGTCTTCATGTTTCACCTCAAATTGCAGTAACAATTGGTTTATTATAAGTTTTGAATCTCTATAAACCTCGATGTGTGTTATCCCAAACTCTAAAGCCATTTGAAGGCCGATGATGAGCACTTGATACTCAGTTGCATTATTCGAACATAGTTCACCAAGAGTGAAGCTATATGGTAGCATGTCTTGCTTAGGTGAGATAAAAATGATCCCAACTCTAGCTCCAATCTTTCGCGCCGTTCCATCAAAGTACATGGTCTAGGGTTCCATATTCTCTACATAAAGTACCTCTTCATCTAGCAACTCTTCACATAATTTCCAATCTGACGGAACGGGATGATCAGCTAAGAAATCAGCAAATGCTTATCCTTTGACCACCTTTTGGGGTATGTAAACAATATCGTATTGTTGAAGTATAACTGCCTATTTTGCAAGGCGTCTTGAAATGACCGACCTAGATAGGATGTATTTGATTGGATCAAATTTTGCCACCAATGTACGGTGAATGCTTGCATATAATTCCTTAGCTTATCAATAGCAAAGAATAAAGAGAGACACATTTTCTCGATGAGAGAATAGTTTAGCTCTGCCTCCACTAAGGTTCTACTTAAATAGTAGAAAGCCTGCTCCTTGTTATTTTCTCTAACTTGTGCTAAAAGTGCTCTAATAGATTGTTCCTGTGCAGCAATGTATAGGGTTACTGGCTTTCCCATTATAGGGGCACCTAAAACAGAAGGGTTGAGCAAATATTTCTTAATGCTTTCTAATGCATTCTAGCATGCTTGATCCCATTCAAAAGTTTCATTCTTCCTCATGTCACTTCACCTTCAATGAGCCATCTGTATTTATAGAAACAAACATTTTTCTCTTCATTCAGGAGGGAAACGTGCTACGATTTCTCCATCACTTGTCTCATTTGAAAATTTCACAATAATTGGAGGTTGTTCCTTCTTTTTCATGGATATGCTTAATCTCCGGAAAGCCGACACTCGTGTGGTTGGTGCTAACCATGTATTACTTCTACTTTTAGACGATGCTTAGCCTTCAAAAGGCTAAAAGTCGTGTTGACCTAGAAGTTGCATGTAAACTTTCACCATTGGTATTGGTAACACCTAGTCTACTAAAATTGAAGGCTGTGTGACACCAAGTCCCAAGCGATCAAAAGGAAACGCTCTATGCTCTATATTTTCTTTGTCTTCTTCAGAACTATCTATTTCTTCAACCGTGATATGAAGTGTATCAACATATTTTTCCTTTCCCTTTCTTACATTACGAACTGACTCTTAAAACTTATATCCAAGCCGTGCTTTAGAATTAGGTACAACATAACCTTCTTTTTTAAAGCACTTCTGAGTTGATGACGGCTCACCTCTATCATCAAATATTTTAAAACTTTTAAACTCAGTATGAGTTGAAAAATCATAACCTGCTTTTTCCAATAGCTTGTAAGCATTTAGGTCGAATCCTTCCTTAGTTCGTTTATTAGGCAAATTGGACCTTACTTGTAGATTCTTAGCTTCTTGCTTTTTTATTTTTGTAAGAGAAGTAACAAAACTTTCTTTCAATATTTCGATGTCACTAATCTTCAGGTTATTTGAGCATTCTATGAACGGTGACTCGCCCTTTTTTCATCGAGATGGTGGAACATAACGTAGAATCGGGGGGTTAGATTTCATCTTTTCTGAAGTTGACACTTTTCTATTTTTTAACAACTCGCATTCTGATTCGCAGTTAGGTTCCTTATTTTTGTGGTTATTAGAGTTTTTTGCTTCACTGCTATCTTCTTTTACTTTGATTGCTAGTTGTTCTAGCTTGTTAGTAGCTTTGATCAAAGGAATTTCTATCGGTATTGCCTCTCCCACATTGTCATTTTTCATATAAAATTTTGCATTTGCAAAATGAGATTCAGCTTTTGAAAAAGAATTAACATGTGCCTCAACTTTCTTAACACCGTCTTGATAGTACTTGAAGCATTAGTGCAAGGTGGAACTTATCACCCCCATTTTCATGTCTCCAAGGACAAGCCAATAATACTTTATAAGTAGTATTAGAATCTATAACATGGAACAATGTATTTGCCTTTAATTCATTAATAATGAGCTCTAGACGAATCATCCCGATCGCTCGTTGTTTACCCTGATTAAATCCCAAGATCATCAATTTACTATTTGATAATTCTTGCATCAGGATGCCAAGATTTTTCAAAGTTGTCTTAGGCATTATGTTTATTGCAGAACCATTGTCAATAAGAATTTTGTTAACCTTTTGTTCTTTAATGTATCTAGAAACAAATAATGGTCTGTTATGAGGTTTGGACCCGAGCAATAAGTCTTCATCAACAAAGTTTATCGACATTCAAAACGAGCCAAGTAAATTTTCTTGAGAAATAGATTTCATTGAAGCCTCAGGATCTTTCAACGCGTTGGCAAGAGTATTTTTAGTCTCTTAAGGGAGCGCAAATAAATCATTCACAGTAAAAAAAATGGTAAGTCTTCCAACTTTGTTACTACCTCTGTTGAGCTTACTGAAGCAATATTATCTTCTACTGCGTTGGTAACATAACTTCACAAATATTTCCAGGAAAAGTCTTTGGAAAAAATTCCTTTAAGGTTATTGGCTGGCGCGATCGAATAATTTCTTCATTCTCTTCCACCAAAGATCTAGGCCTTCTTGTACTCTTTTGCCCTTTCTTCTTTGGAAGCTTACTTTTCCTTGTATATTCTTGAAGTGAACAAGACTCTTTGTGAATTGGATTTTGTTTTCGCTTCTTTCGTCGAGTAACAAAAGTCCAACCTTCATTCGCATCATCATTTTGCTCAGACTCATTTAAGAAATCTTTTTTTTTTCTAAAGGTTCTTTTTAAGAAGAAGGTTTTCTTCGACCCAAACAACAACAGATTCGAATGAACCAAACTAAATTAAGCATCCTCTTTTATCACCTGATGATATTTTAAGTGATCGTACAATTGAAGAAATCATTACTGCAGCATGGTTTGTTTGAACTATCTCATCAAGTTCTAGTTCAATCATTCTTTCTTGAGCTAGCTTCAAGATTATTTCTTTCAACACGAAGCATTTCTCTATTGGATGACCGAGGACTCTATGATACTTACAATTATTTGGGTCATTAACCTTTCTCATTTTCTGAGGTCTCTTACATTCAGGAAGTACAATAAATTGATTTTCTAGTAACTGCTTGATGACTCTTAAATAGAGTCAGAATTCTTACCATTACTTGATCATTGTTTGTAGTTATTATTTAAAATCCAATGCGAAAACGGTAAGTATAATGAGAAAAAGGTGTAATTAGCTAATGCTTACGCATTAGAGGAATAAAATTTAAAAGATGAATTTAACCACACAAACATAATTGGCGTATTTGTGCAAGTAAATAGATCATACATCATTGGTGGAATTATGCAAGGAAAGGGAGCGAGTAGGCTGATCTGCGCTTATTTTGGAATACTCGAATGATGGTTATAAAAGGAGACCCTGAGTGATAGAAAAGGAGGAGATTTTACGGAACAAAGTTTATATTGTTTTCTCTGTCAAAAACTCATTTCAACTCAGTAATACTATTTTAGCATATTTTCTATGTCGTTATCTGTATTTTTTGTTTGTATGAGAAACTAATTTCGTTAGGGCTACACTAGAGAAAATGGTTAGTTTGAGCATGAGTTAAAGAAGAAATAGGAAAGGCGTAAGTAAGACATGTTAATGATACCTCCCAAATAGAGCATATTTTAGGCTGCAATAGTTCGCATTATTCTTAGGATTAAGGGAAACAAATGAGTGTTAGTAGGAAATTGAAAATATAAAACATGGAAATCAGCATGCATTAATAAAGTAGCATCATAAGCGCAGTTCGCGGATTAAGTATGATTTTGCGCTAAAAAAGTTATTTAATGTAGGGAATGTTGAACACTTATGCTGGAAGGACGAAGCAATGCGAACGGCGACACACAGAGAAGACTCACGCGTTCACAAGGTGGTCGTGTTCAAAGAATCACACTAACAAGCAAATAATAGAGAATCAATCAAGCAGTTAAGTTGGTGTCAGTCAAATAAATTCTAATGGAAATCAAGAGACCCTACATTGATGAAAATTTTCCAGCTCACCTAGGCTTGCTGACCAAGTAAATCAACTCTATAAATTTTAAGAAGGAAGTCGAGGTTAAGTGAGCTGGTCTGATGGCCAAAAGCCAATCGATGTGAGAAGCAACTGGTGGTGTTCGTAGGAGCCAATGACAAAAGGACTGCACACTTCACAACCAAGCCAATTCAATTTTTTTGTTTTTCTAAGAGCAGTTGTAGTTTTGAACATTTTTAGTCGTAATAAAATCGTTTGATTTAAACTTCTTACTTGTGTTTATTGCTAGGCTGCATTATAGGAGTCTTAAATGAATAGTCCCGAGTAGAAGCATGTTAGGAACGTAGGTTAGAGAGTTTTACACTGTTGCATTTACTATTTTATATATATGCATCGATTAGCTACCCATGTATATAACTTGTGGTGGGTTAGGAAGAAGGAACCACATGAAGACCCAGTATGCTACAATAAGTTAAAGGCAAATCTGTGCATCATTTAGAGAGTTAGAAATAACCTCACTATTGCTCGCGTTGACCCGAGTTGAGTACGGAATTCGCAGCGGAAGCTAGCTCTGCCGTAAATCATTAAGTGCGGAAGTACTTTTTGGTAGAGGGAAGCGAGGGACTCAATAACTAGTTTCACGCTCTTAACATGTTCTACAACTGTCTATTTTATCACTACTCATTGCATTCATATTTATTACTGTCTGTATTTGCATCATTTTATTATTAGTATCAAGAAAAAAAACAACAACCATCTTCAACCCATGCATTTACTTTTCTGCACAACTCTCGCCTGATCAAAATTTACTCTAGACATCAATCTCTATAGGATCGATAAAATTATATACTTATTACTTACTGCAGTCCGACCGCGTATACTTGCACGTAAGCGATTTCGAGGCATACTTAGCAATAATTTTAACTCTGACTTAATTATTGTACGAATATATTAGCACCCCGATCGCCAGTCAGTTAACTAGGAGTAAATCATGAACAGTGAGTGTCGACCGGCCATCCACACACACTATTAAGTTGTAAATCAGAAGAGGAAATAACCTAAGTCTGGTTTGCATGTTTAGTAGGTTAGTATTAAGTCTTTAATACTTTAAATCGAAGTTTAGGGATAAATGCGTAACTACTGCATAATTAGGGCTGGCATAGCATTACATCAAGTCGCGGCGAGAGTCGGGCTTGATGCGAAGGGAAGCGAAAGCAGAAGTTTGTGAGGCGTAGTATGATAATTCCCTTTACCGCATGTTTTTTCGACAACACATTGCTATTACTTTCAATGAGTATCCTAATCTAGCCTTAATTTCCCATAATCTATTTTACAACTGATTTTATCTCTGTTATGCTTTCACCCCAATCAATCACAACTACCATTCGTTTATTTCTATTCAATTCTAAACATCACCTTAGATAAATTACAGTCTCTGTGGAAATCGATAATTTACTTATTACTTACTACAGACCGCGTATACTTGTGTGAGTGCCAATTACTTGTACACAAGACAACTAGAAATCAGTAGCCACTGCTCCAAGATATCAGCAATATTATAATCTAGAAAAGGGTAAACCTTCTCTTGCCTCTCTTTTAGAGTTAAGCGACGCTACTCATTTTCATCTTGGAGCTTCTTTATCCTCTTTTCCTTTTCTTTTGGGGTCAATTTGAGAAGGTTCGTATTGACGACCATTAATTCTCTAGTAGCAAGTTTGGATATCTTTTCGGAACTCTTTGATTTAAAATAGAATATTTAATTGCCATTTTCCTTGTTTTAATTAAATGGAATAAGTTATTTTTAATAACTTTTCACTTTCCCGCGTTACTGGGAAATAGATTTAAAAGAAAAATAAAAAGAACATAAGCAGGGTCTTCCTCTCTTCGTGAACGGGCCCACAGTTAGCCACGTCTTCACCATCGAACTTCAATTTTTGCCGCCATTTCATCTCTAACGACGTCAGAATTTTTAGAATAAACATTAATGTAATTATTAATTAAGGAATTAGTAGATAAAAAATTAAAGAATTAATGCGTTGTCAATTTAGGAGACTAATTAAGGAATTGGTGGATTCTTGATTTAGCAATTAGTGGGAAATATTTATGGAAAGAACTTGGAGACCAAGTTTGTAATAGGTTATAAATAGAGTGTTCCTTCATTGTGAATTGTAGAGAAAATGTGAGACCAAGAATAGAGAGTTTTAGAGAGAAAGGAAGTGAATGTTGTAGAGAGAGTTTTTTAGAAATAAAGTAAAGTGCTTTTAGATAATTTATCGCTGCCACAATTAACGAAGACGAATTACGAGAATTGGAGCATTCAGATGAAAGTGCTTCTTTGATTTCATGATGCATGAGAAGTGGTCGAAGAAGGTTTTGTAGAACCAGAGGATATCGCAGATTATACGGTGATTCAAACCAAAGAATTGAAAGAGACGCGTTTGAAGGATAAAACAACATGGTACATGTTATTTCGTGCAGTTTACAAATCGGGCTTTGAGAAGATTGCGAGTGCAACTACTTCAAAATAACCGTAGGAAACTTTAGAGAAAGTGTTCAAAGGAGCCGACCAAGTGAAGCAAGTGCGTCTTTAGACTCTTTGCAGCAAGTTGAAGAGCATAAAGATGAAGGAGTCAAAAAGCGTATCTGACTACATCACACGTGTGCAGACGGTAGTAAATCAACTCAATCGCAATGGTGAAAAGCTAACGGATGCGCGAGTTGTGGAAAATATTTTGAGATCTTTAACAGATAATTTTGAGAATTTGGTTTGTGCGATAGATGAGTCAAACGACCTTGTGACGCTCACTATTGATTAGCTTGCTGGTTCTCTTGAGGTACACGAGCAACGCAAGTACAAGAAGAAAGAAGAAACACTAGAACAAGCACTTCAAACTAAGGCATCAATCAAAGATGAAAAGGTGCTCTATTCTAAAAAATTTCAGAGTAGAGGTCGTGGCCGTGGAGGTCGTGGATATGGTCGCAGTAGTCAAATCGATAGTTATGATGCAGAAAAGGGACATACGAGTCAAACAAATTGACATAGAAGAGGACGCAGTCTAAGAAGAGGCGGTAGACCGAATCATTTAAATATTGAATGCTACAAGTGTCACACGTATGGTCACCATGCGAGTGATTGTTTTTTCGACAAATGCTACAATTGTGGTGAAAAATGGCATTTTGCGAGAGATTGTTGTGCAAATAAAAGAGTTGAAGAAATAAGCAACTTAGCAGTAGAAAAAAATGCTAATCAAGGTGTTCTTTTGATGGTGCATAAAGAAGGAAACGAAAAAAAATGATACTATGTGGTATCTCGACTCTGAGGTAAGCAACCATTTGTGCGGACACGAGCACTGTTCAAAGAGATGCAAAAAATTGAAGATGGTCATGTTTCTTTTGGCGATGCGTAAAAAACAAATGTAAAAGGCAAAGGTAAGATTTCTTTTGTGCAGAAAGATGGCTTGAGAAGAGTCAATCCATAATGTTTATTATATATTAGATCTCAAAACAAATATTTTGAGTTTAGGACAACTTACAGAGAAGGGTTATTTTGTATTTTTGAAAGATCGGCTATTGCATTTGAGGGACAAGAAAGAGCGTTTAGCTGCTCGAGTAGAGATGGGAAGAAATCGCATGTATAGACTAAATTTGAGAAGTGTGTGAGAAAGATGTTTGCGAGTCGATGTAGAAGATAAAGCAACCCTGTGGCATCTTTGTTTTAGTCATCTACATCATGGTGGACTAAAAAAGTTAGCGAAGAATATGGTGTACGGGCTACTAGAGATGGACTATGATGAAAAGTTTTGTGGAGAATGCGTGCTCAGCAAGCATGTGAGAACCTCGTTTCAGAAGAAAGTGAAATATCGTGCGAAGTAATCACTCGAGATGATTCATATAGATATATGCGGACTAATTACCCTCGCATCATTTAGTGGTAAAAGGTACTTCATTGCATTTATTGATGATTTCTCATGAAAAAATTGGGTTTATTTTTTGAAAGAAAAGCCTGAAGCATTCGAGGCATTTAGAAAATTCAAAGTGAAGATGTAAAAGGAAACTGGTAGATGGATCAAAGCTATGTGATCTGACATAGGTGGAGAATATACTTCGATGGCTTTTAGGAAGTATTGCGAGGAGCAAGGCATAAGACGTTTTTTAACCACACCATACACTCGTAAAAAAATGGTGTGGCTGAGAGGAAAAACAAAACCATTCTTAACATGGTTCAAGAAATGCTGAAGAGTAAACGTATACCAAAGGAATTTTAGGCGGAAGTAGTGCAATACGTAATTTATGTGCAAAATCAATGTCCACATGCGAAGTTGGGTGATCAGACATCGCAAGAGGCATGAAGCAGACGAAAGCCAACAGTTTTGCATCTTAGAGTGTTTGGTAGTGTGGCTTATGCACACATACCTGATCAACGAAGAACGAAACTCGAAGAGATGAGAGCAAGAAATATGTGTTTATTGGCTATGATGAAAGACTAAAAGGGTACAAGCTACTTGACCCAATAAGTAAGAAAGTGACGATGAGTTGCGATGTACGAGTAAATGAAGAAAGCGAATGGGACTAGAATAATGCGATGCAAGTCAGCATCAAAGTTTTAGATTACCAGTCACTGCATTAACGAGTATGCCAAAAGAGCCTTAAACAACTAAAGAAGAAGAAGAATAGCAACAACCCAAAATGCAGAGTTTGCAAGAATTATACGATGCGACAAATGAGGTGCATCTTGTACGTCTTTTGGCAGATGCGGAAAGTATTAGATTTAAAGAAGCAGTGCGAGATAAGAAGTGGCGAACCGCAATGAATGAGGAGATTAATGTGATTGAGCAATGATACAGGGAAGCTGGCAGAATTGTCGATGGAAGTTAACCGATTGGTATGAAGTGGGTATTCAAGAAGGAAATGAATGCGCAAAGGAAGATAGAGCGATACAAGGCGAGGCTTGTTACGAAGGGATACAAGCAGAAATATGAAATAGACTATGATGAAGTTTTTGCTCCAGTTGCGAGAATGGAAACAATCAAATTGCTCATTTCCCAAGCGGTACATTTAAATGGCCAATTTATCAGATGGATATCAAGACAGCTTTCTTGAACGATGTGCTTGAAGAAGAATTGTATATTGAGCAACCACCTAAATATGTGAAAATTGGAGAAGAGAAAAATGTGCTAAAATTGAAGAAAGCACTTTATAGGTTGAAGCAACACCGTGGGCGTGGAATACTCGCATCGATACGTATTTCAAAGAGAATGAATATAAGCAGTGTCCTTACGAGAATGCACTTTACACAAAGCAGAGTGGAGGTAATGCGATATTTGTTGCCCTTTATGTTGATGATTTAATTTTTATGGGAAATAGTAATGCGATGATAGAAGAGTTTAGGAGCACGATGATGCGAGAGTTTAAGATGACAGATTTAGGCTTACTGAAGTATTTCCTCGATTTGGAGGTTAAACAAGAAGAGACGAGAATCTTTGTATCGCAAGAGCAGTATGCAAAAGAGATCTTGAAGAAGTTCAAGATGGAAAATTGAAATCTGGTTGCAATACCAATGGAACCAGGAACGAAACTTTTAAAGTTTGATGGAGAAAAACGTGTAGATGTGAGCAAATATCGAAGTTTGGTTGGAAGCTTTCGCTATCTCACATGCACAAGGCCAGACATCTCATTGAGTGTTAGCATGGTTAATCGGTTCATGGAGGAGCCATTTTATACGCATCGGAAAGCATTGAAGTGAATTTTGTAATACATCCAATGAACAGAGTCCCTTGGGATGTCTTATTCGAAAGCGGTAGAGTACAAGTTGAGTTGATACTCCGACAGCGATTGTTGCAGAGGCATAGACGATCGGAAAAGTACCTCAGGATATGCATTTTTTATACGCAATACAACATTCACTTGGCTGTCAAAGAAATAACCAATCGTAATGCTTTAACATGCGAAGATGAATATGTTGCAGCTTCTTAGTGTGTTTGTCATGCGATATGACTGAGAAATTTGTTAAGCAAGATGGAGTTAAAGCAACTTTGTTCGACAGTGATTCAAGTTGGCAACAGATCAGCAATTGAGTTAGCAAAGAATCCAGTGAATCGTGAAAGAAGTAAGCATATTGAAGTTCGTTTTCATTTTATCCGAGATCATGTGAAGAAAGGAAATGTAGAATTGAAGTATGTAGCAAGTGAAGATCAAGTTGCAGATATTTTCACAAAGCCGTTGCTGAAAGTATTGTTCGAGATATTCAAGAAGATGATTGGCATGGCAGATGGAAGAAGCATTTAAGTTTATGGAGGAGTTTTGTTTGAATAAACTTTAATGTAATTGTTAATTAAGGAATTAGTGGGTAGAAAATTAAGGAATTAATGAGTTGTCAATTTAGAAGACTAATTATTGAATATGTAGATTCTTGATTTAGCAATTAGAGGAAAATATTTATGGAAAGAACTTGGAGACCAAGTTTGTAATAGACTATAAATAGAGTGTTCCTTTATTTTGAATTGTAGAGAAAATGTGAGAGCAAGAATAGAGAGTTTTATAGAGAAAGGAAGTGAAAGTTGTAGAGAGATTTTTTTTTTTAGAAATAAAGTAAAGTGTTTTTAGAGAATTTTGTTATTTGAATTTAGTTTTTACAAGAATTGAATTGTGGTTGTGGTGAACTTCTTCACGAGTGGTATCTGAGTAGCACAACTTCGTTTGCGCCATAAATCGGCCAAACCTACCTTCAATTTCTTCCGACCCGTGTTTGTACCCAGCCGTGAAGCCTTCGTGTCGTTCCAGATCTAACCAATTCACGCAGGAGGTGTTTATTCTGTTCGTCCCAGCCGCTGACATGCAAGAAAGAGGAAAACTTCAAGGAATTGGGTTGCTGTGCTATTTGTGGGCTTTTATCTTTTATTAAAATGAGTTTTCGGCCTTTACTCAATTGAATAGTTATTTAGTTTTGGGCTGCTGTGTTGATTTAAAATTGCTGGAGTTTGTTTTAAAGATTGGACCTTTTAATTCATTTTGTTTAAATTGATTTCTGGGCTCATATTGCCGAATTTGATTCTAAAACTTAATGGACTTTTTAAGTCACAATTTAAATATCCTGGATTTTAATTTTGGGAAATAATTATTTAAAACTCTTTTTTTTTTTTTTTTTTTTAATAAGAATCATATAGGAAAATGTGGTGTCTTATTTTATGAGTTTTATTGATTAACTATTATTCTTTTAATTTTCGGTTGGGTTGTGTTATGTTCTCAAAATTAAAAGTTTAGTTTTAAGTCCCAATGTTAATCTTAGGCTGTTGTTGTTTTAAGCCCAAATTTGTAGCTCGTTCGAGAGTTTTAACACGCTATTTGAAGAGTTCTGTATCTTCAAAGGTAAAGACTTTTACCTAGGGTTGTGTGGTCCTTAAATGCGATATTTGCTCAAGACTTGAATGATAAACTGCTAAATTATCTATATGATGCTTGGATTGATTCTTTGAGCTATGATTATCTTTGTTGAATCTTATTGTACGTTGTTTGAGTTATTGATGATTTATTTATCATCTTTATGTAATTGTTCCTCATGTTTGATGCTGCTCAGTAGTATGAGATGTTGAGCGGCAATTAGGGCAACTTAGATCTATAATAGGGCCAGTTGAGTACATACATTTTCATAGGATCAGTAGCGTTCCTACGAGCTTTATTAGGACCAGTTGAGTTCCTAATCTACAATAGGGCTAGTTGAGTCCCTACAGTTTCATAGGACCAGTAGTGTTCCTATGAGCTTTATTAGGACCAGTTGCATTCCTAATCTATAATAGGGCCAGTTGAGTCCCTACATTTTCATAGGAGCAGTAGAGTTCCTATGAGCTTTATTAGGATTAGTTGAGTTCCTAATCTATAATAGGGCCAGTTGAGTCCCTACATTTTCATAGAATCAGTAACATTCTATAAGTTTCATTAGGACCAGCTGTGTTCCTAAATTTTAATGGGGCCAGACGAGTCCCTAAATTTAGATAGAACCAGTAGAGCTTCTATTTCCAGGACCAGATGAGTTACTGATGGTAATCACTTGGACCAGTAGAGTTCCTTACACAATTAGGCAAGGTAAGTGCCTGAATAAGTGGGACCAATTTTGTTTCCCCAAAATAGTTGAACTCGAAGGTGCCCAGCTTGGAGCTATCAAGTCCAAGCTCGTTGTAAATAATGAATGTAGTTGTTTGTCTAGCGTTGAGCTGATGTATGCATTTTTGTATTTTAGGTGAAAGTTCTTACTGAATAATCCCCATTACTCACCCTTATTATTTTTCCCCTTTTCAGTTAAATGAGTGTATTGTGGTGGCTGAGCTAGAGAAACTGTTTAATCATGGGGGGACACATGTTCAATTATGTTTTCTTTTTATCGTTTCAAATTTCACACGAACTATTTGAATTAAATGTTGTCGTTTCATTTAACTGTTATTTAAGTTTAAGCTTATCTTGGCTAGGAGCTAAATTTTACTGTTATTTAAGCAACTTATTTAATTGAAAGCATGTTTGACTTATTTTAATCTTATTTTAATAAGGTATTTTGTCATGCATGCTAGTAAAGTCCTTCTAGAATTTGTTATTTTAGTCTGGTCTTTACAATTCTAAACCATGTATTCAGCTAAAAACTATGAAGTTACAATAGCTAATAAATGTTGTAAATACTACAAAACATAAACAAACACATGCAATGCTCTAAACTCAAAAGAAACATAGAGTAAACAGTGTCACAATGTCTATAAATGTTCGCTCTGAAGAGATTAAACTTAAAGCAGAAACAAAGAAAAATAGGGGAAATATTTCTTTTCAAAGATAAGGTGCAGGTTAAGGGTTACGAATGCAGTTAACACGCATCAAGGGTAAGTTTATGGTGAGAAGTGAACTCCACACAACACATCATCAAATGCTCAGTCTCAATAGCCATTTTCTAAAAACATGGACTCTCGTTCCATGCTCAAAGCGATAAAATAGTAAAATGTACACTAGTGGAATGATTATCTCTAATCTACCCCTTTAACATGCAAGAGCTCTTAACATGATACTAATGAACATTGATAGTAATTCTCTAATCCTCGTCTATCTCTATCGAAATGAAGTAAAAGTTAACACGAATGGATGGCCACTTAAACATGCTTCTAATTAAGATGCCTACCATGATTAGTTCAACATCCCCCGCACTTACCCAAAATATTTGCTACCCACACTCTTCCCTTAACATTCACCTTTATGCGCTTAGCTCATGCTTAACACAAAATGAACAAAAACAGAGTTTAACAATGCAGAGAACATTTCACCGCACCAGACTCTAAGGAATAATCGAAATAGAGCTAAAGCCATCTGTATTGAAACAGAAACATAAAAATGCAAGCCAGACAATAGAAACGCGAAGTGCTCACCACAACAGAATCACAAACACAAAAATAGAGAAGAAACCTCAAAAGTTTGTATCAAGGTAAGGTGATCCAAAAATAAGCTCACCTAGCTATTAACGACTATCTGCAGGTCTCTCGCTAGAGAATCCATTATAGAGAAGAAAACTATAAACTATAAAATAAGGAAATTGTGAAAGTTCTATTCTATTAAATCTGCAAGAAAAAGTGTAGCAAACAGAGTAACATCATCACCATGGTTCTGCCCAAAAATTGCAGCATCTTTTCCAACCGGCTTTGTCTCTCTTCCTATTGATTCTCCCTAATATTGATCCATCCCTTCTCTCCATAATTGGTGCTCCTTATAAAGCTCCTACTTTAGCCCAAGGATGACATGTCTCAGAAGGACAAATAGGCCTTTAATTTTGTGCTTAATATTTCCATGTGTAAGTCTTTTTTGGAAAATCGTAAATCCTGGAAACATAATGCTCTTGACATCACCATTCTAGAATTTTTCTGACGCCAATGCTCTTGACTTGCTATGCTTCAGATGTAGCTTTAGAATTTCCAGAGCTCATCATCTCTGACTTGGGCTTTATTCAAAGTTTTTAACATATCAAGAACTTGAAATAAATAACACCACTTAGTGAGAACAAGGATTCTTAAAATGTGATACTAAGAAGCTTCAAACATTCACATTTTAGCACGAAATTACATTTTAACCTAAGTTTGGAATCCTGGCCTCAAGATAAACATGCAACATATTTTAAGTATAATTCTCTATCCTAAGGTGATTCTAACTATCAAAGTAGGGTAACAATGCACAATTCATCACAGAAACACACCTAATGGAGGACTAAATAATACTCTGATTGAGAGTTATCACCTATCCTCATAGAAAATGATAAGGAAAGAGGCATTAGAACCTATGCCAATCCTGATGTGGAGGAACTTCAAAGAGGAACCATTAGGCTTGACATAAGAGCAAGAGCTTTTAAGCTTAAATAAGTCATGTTGCAAATGCTTTAAACAATAGGTCAATTCCACGGATTAGCCGTAGGAGATCTTCACCAACATCTTTGAGCCTTTATGAATGTATATGATTTATTTAAAATTCTTTATATGTCAAGAGATGATTTGAGACTTAGTTTATTTTCCTAATCTCTTAGAGATCAAGCTAAAGCATGGTTAGACACATTATCGGTAAATACAATAAATTCAAGAAATAACCTAGCCGAAAAGTTTCTAGTTAAGTTTGTCTATCCCATAATAATTGTAAAAATTAGGAATGAAATCATGAACTTTGAACAAAAGGATGGAGAATCAATAACAGAAGCTTGGAAGTGATTTAAAGGTTTGTTAAGAAAATGTCCACACCATGGAATACCTTTTTGCGTGCAGCTATAGTATTTTTATTATGGATTGCAATAAAATTCTAAGTTTGTTGTTGATGCTTTAACAAATGGAGCACTGTTTATAAATAAAACATATAATCAAGCCCTTAAAATTCTTGAATGAATCTCATCGAAAAATTATCAATCAGAGAGTTCTAGAGACCGAAAGACAACAAGATGAAAAATAGAGATTGATGGTCTAACAACCTTGAATGCTCAAATGTCTTTAATAGCAAGTATGCTTAAAATGATTACAAGAAAGCAACATTGCCAATGTTTCTGCTATGAAAAAATCAAGCAATATGGAGAATGTTCCAAATCAGTTTAAAATGAAGAGTTGCTCGACATGTGGAGACAATCATAATTACGATCTCTGCGCATATAATCATGTTTAAGTTATGTACGATTCAAATTCACATAACAAAATGAAAAACAATCTATATTCCAACACATATAACCCTGGTTGAAGAAATTGTCCTAACTTTGTGTGGGATGGCCAAAGGAATTCTTTCAACAACCGCAACCAAGGTTATAATCAACAAGGCTAACAACAAGGGGCAGTAGGGATACATTTTGTTTAGAAATTATATACGAATAATAAAATTTAAAGATGTTACAAAGCATTTCGACATTAATTCAAAACTTTTAAGGGAATTAATTGAACAATTAATCAGAGCTCAATACAAGGTGAAAAAGACCAAAATGCCCTTGGACAGATCGTCTCAACACCCAAGGTAGTGTCGAGACACTACAAATGAAGAAAAGCTATGGATGTAAAAGCAAGCTCGGTGATGTGGTTTTTTTAGCTCTTGACGTTGGTAGAGTTACTCACCTTTCGATGTGGGACTAGTGCGTATTTTGAGATTGAAAGATCAAAATTTTGGGATTAAATACCAACATGAAGCTCTCATACCATATAAGATAATATGAGTTGTCCATATATCATATAAAGATGTTGAAAACTCCCTACAAACATATACTTTTATATAATTAACCACATATTGCAACCTGCATTTCTTCATTTAAAATTAAAATTTATGCAAACAACTAATTTCCCTACAAACATATAGTTGCCATCAATATTATTTAAAAACTAGCAACAATTCCAAACGAAGCCCTAAACATCATACACATATGTTCTATCTCAAGCTTATATCAATCATAGATAAAATCCTTAGATATAATTTTATTTGATATTACAATTTGATAGAAGCAACACAAAGTTCTAGATGTGTTTATTACAGTATTAGTCTAACATCTAGAATTGAAGTACAAGTTTTTATGTAAATCTCAAAGCTGAGCAAGATGGCTAATATCATAAGGGTAAGTGTCAGTGGGAAGTTGGGCATTAAAGGATCTCTTTGCTAATGTCATGAATGAAGCTTCAGTTGGATGAACTTGATCCCAAAAGATGTATTCGGTCCTATTTGCACATACTTTTCCAAAACGATCACATGGGATTTGATTAGGTGCAACTTCACAACAAGGAACATCTGAAATTATTTGATCACCTGCAAGTTTTGAACTTTTGTGGATAATAATATTAAGAGAAAAAAATGTATATAATGAAGTATTTTCTCACCAACTAATTTAAATGGACGAATCTTAAGAAATAAATTGACGGATGAGAATATCAAGAAAGTTAAACAAATAGACTATATTAGTATATATACTATAATACTATCCTTGTTGTCAGCTACCTTTAAGTTATGTAGTTTAAAAACAAATTAAAAAATTAATCTTAACTATAGATATTACTTTCATCAAGGACATTTTTAATGAATAATAAAAAAAAAACAAATAAATCCTATGAATGTCAAAATTTTAAAATAAATTTAAATATACCAAAAATACATTCAAATATAGTAAAAATTGAGAACTGACATTCCAACCCACGAAATGTTGGTCGAAAATATTTTACTATGTATAAGTATTTTTAAAAAGTGAGCAAAATTACAATATAGATGTTAGAATTTGCTAAGTACAACAAATTCTCATCTATAAATTTTAGGAAAAATAGACACAATTAAAGAAATAAAATACCGAAACAAAAATTCATTTCAAACAGGTAGTATTTTTCAAAACATAGTTATTATTTTGGAATTTGAATATAAATTCATATGCTTATATTTTTTTCCAAGTGAACGAGAATAATCAACAGCATTTTAATGCACTAGTAACTACGAGTTCATATTATCAAATGGGACCCTTAATCTTCTATTATACTGAAAGAAAAAAAGAGTTTTCTTTTTGTTCAAAAACTCAAAAACAAAAATATGAAATCATCTAATCATATGGGACTCTTAATATATAAAAAATAAAATGCATGAATAAAAATTTGTAAGATGTGTGTTACCTTGATTTGAAATACCAGTAGTTGAAATTGAGAACATGTCAATGAAGATACAATGGGCATCAGTCAAATTAGCATTGAGATCTTGAACAAGAGACATGAGATCAGTGTTGAAAAGTTGAACAGCATTGTTGATTTTCTCCACACATGAAGATCCTTGGGTGTCAAAATTACCCCTTGCATATGGAGTACACCCTAGATTCCCTATTCCAAAAACAGCAAACTTCCTAGCTCCTTGACTATATAAACTCTACAACATATTCTTAAGCAATATTAATACAATTTTATATAACCTTGAAATATATATTTGAAAACATAAATTCATTCAGTATTAAAAAACCATACAACTCAAGCCATTAAGGGAAATAAAATCCCGACCACCATTTTAACTGCGATTCACAGCTTGAACTGACATTAACCTATCCTCAAAGCTACTGATAAAGATCAATCTAATCGGTGATTATCAATACATTAAGTGTTGAATTAGAAAATTTGTTGATAGATATAAAAGTATATCAAAGAATTTCCTAATTCATTTATAGTTCTTGAAATTATAGATCTGTGTCCATCTAGTCTCTAAATTGTACCAGATGTTTATAGGTTTGTGAAATTCCAATCTTAAGCTAATAAATTTTTAAACTTTAAAAATGTAATTTTGTTTGATAGTAACATATTTCTAAAATTTTAAATTTATCTAAAATAGTATATAATTAAATTATATTTTATGTATAATAAACTCTAAAGTTTAAATTTTGCATCTACGATGTTTCAAAAAAAAAATTTTGCATCTACGATTATCTATAAAATTAAATAAAGAAAGCAACAAAATGTTGAAAATTTATTTGATACAAAATAAAAAGATTTAAGGACCTCGACACAATACAAATTTAAATACCCATTAAACACTTCCTATAGCCCACTAAGTAGACTAGAACTTTTACTTTATACAGTCATACATGTAACAATTTTATTTTCAAAATTTTATCAAGATCTTAAAATATTTCAAAAATAAAATAATCGAAGAAAAAATTTTAAAATTGAAAAATGTACTTTTTTTTTGTTAAATAAAACAAAATCCTATTAAAAAATTGTAAAAATCTGTTAAACATAAAATTGAAAGTTTAAATATCTATTAAATACATTTTAAAATATGTAGTTCAAATAGACACAAATTTAATATTTTTGAACTTATAATTTAGTGCATATTTTTTAAAATTGATTTCTCATATACATTTCTAGGCAAGTTTTAGATATTTCATCCATGTGTTTATTAACTTTTTAGGAGATTTTGTTATAGACTTTTCTTTTGAAATCTAGGGTTTTTGTAACCATTAAAAACCACTTTCAAAATATTCAACTTTTTTAAACATTTAAGGTTGATATGATATATAAGAATAATTTAGTAAAGAACAATGGATTAAGAAGAACAATAGATTAATTAAAACAATGGTTAAAAAATCTAACCTTTAATTGTGAAGAGAGTTGTTGGACCAAAGTTCTGGCATACTCTTGAGGAGAAAATTGGAAACTAGTTGTATAAAGTAATGGCAAAAAGTAGTTATTAAAGTAATCATTGGCACCCATCTCAACCATATATAGACAACTTTTAAGATGCGTTGTTGTTGCATTTTTGTTGTTTCCCAATAAGCTTTGAATTTTTGAAAGTGTATAATTATGATTCTTTAGTTGTTTGTCCAAGGTTATTACTTGTCCCTGCAAGCATAAACAATATAAAAAGGTTTTTCTATTAAATCACTTAATTAATCACTAAACACATTATTCTATTTTTATAATTATCTTTAAAAATGCCAACAAAAATACTACTCTAGTTGCATTTGTACAAGGTTTGTAGCCAATTATTACTTGGAAAAATTCACTTTTGCCCGCAAATTAAAATACGTGTTTATAAACTTATTAATTTTGTAAAATAAAAACCAAACTAAAATGGCCCTTAACATTTGTTTTCTCTTTTTAGTAACGGTAGTAAATGACTACATATGGAGAGGTAGTTATTAGACATCGTTTGATAATTATTTAGTTTTATTGTTTTGTTTTTTGAAATTTAAGTCTACAACAACTAGTTTACCATATGTTTTTGCTTACATGAATATTTTTATCTTAACTATATTTATGAAAACCAAACCAAAATTTAGAAAAAATAAAAATAAAAAGTAGTTTCTAAAAGCTTGTTTTTGTTTTTTAAAATTGGTAAGCATGGACATACTTTCTCAAAGAAATATGAATACATTGTAGGAAATGTGGAATACATGGTAGGAATTTGAGTAAGAATAACCTTAAATTTCAAAAAACAAAAACTAAAAATCAAATGGTTATCAAATGGGGACCAGACTATTCAACTTTCATAATTAAATTCCAACAAAAGCCAAGCTCTATTTGCTCTCAAATAAATGAGAGGCAAATACAAATTTGGTAGAGGCAAGCTCTATTGTATCATGTACAATTTGATAAATATGAAGTTATAGGTAGGGGTGCACAAATAACCCGACAGTCCGAGAAACCCAAACCAACCCAACCCAATTTGACAGGTTGGGTTGGGTTAAATACATAAATGGGTTGGGTTGGGTTCAAAATCATGAAATTTTCATGGGTTGGATTGGGTCAAGGGTTGACCTAAAATTAACCCAACCCAACCCGACCAACTCGAATTTATTATTTAATTTAAAAAATTTTTTTTTTTACCTATAACATAATTATTATGTTATTTAATTATTTATATTGTATATGTATATTTATTTTATTTAATTATTATTGTTAGACTTTTTATTTTTTAATATTTTTTAAACTTTAAACCTATTGATAAGGTTTTGAAGCTAAGTAAACTTGAATTTCGCATCTACAATAAGAATCTACTTATGTTAATATTCGTCCTAAGGTTCTAGGAATAAAAACAAAGGAGTGTTAGAGATTGTTTATTGAGTACATTGCTTATCATGGTAAATTTTTTAAATTTTAGGTTAGTTGCAAATTTATGAACCCGATAACCCAACCCAACCCAACCCGAAAATAATGGGTTGGGTTGTGTCTTTAATTGGGTTGGGTTGGGTTGGGTTGGGTTGTGTCATTAATTGGGTTGTGTCATTAATTGGGTTGGAGAATTGACCAACCCAAATTTTTGGGTTGGGTTGAAAATCACTGCAACCCAATCCAATCCATGTTCACTCCTAGTTATAGGTTTGAGTCTCGGAGCTTTTAAATATAGTTGAATTTGAAAAGGAAAAAACTTTCATAATTAAATTGATGCAAACGAAAATTTGGGGAGGAGTGTAAAAAACATAATTCCCAAAATGTCTGCGGTATGTATATACCTTTATACGTCCATGCGACTTTAATATTAAGAAAGAATCTATATACACTCACGATATTTAGGAAGCATTTTTTTAATTTAGAGATCTATCTGCCCAATTAGAATTTGTAGTTTTTGTTCTTCCTCTATTTTCTAATTAACTTCTTCTCCTTTTCCACTCATTTCAATTTTTCTATCACTCATATTTCTATATCAATGAATTCGTTCCGAATTTCAATTCTTTTTAAATAGTGTCTAGAATGAGGAAATGCATATTCAAATTACAAAGTTGTCCTACTTTATCTTAGTCATGTGTCCACATTATCTCAATTCATAAACTGTGTGCGACTCGACTTTGAGTTATATCAGTTTACTTAGACATAGTGTAGTAGGCTAATCATAGATGCTTATAACTTAGAGCGGTGTATAGAGTTTTTGTCAATGTTAGACATAGAGACTACGGTTATTGTTGAGAATCATATGTCTTTTACGGCTACACTATTTAGAGTTATATTAACGATTGTAAACAAGAGAAGAGTTGAGCCCTCATTTTGTTGTTTCATTGAGAACCCGGAGAGGATTGATCTCGTGGTGTAGCAAATGGTGTGTCGACATCAATTAATTTATAGAGTGCATGCTATCTATCTTGTAGCTACGCAATGTCGACAAGTAGCGCGTCTATCTTATATGTTTGACTCTAAGCCGCTAGAACATAATGAAATGCGAAGTTTCAAGTAAAAGCTAGTGTAGTTTGTGTTTGGTGATTGCTAGTATCGAGCAACCAGACACAATTTCCTAGCTAAAGTTTAGTAGCGAAATCTTCAAGTGGAACCACCCGAGAGTGTGAGTGCGACATGCTCTTTCATTTCTTTTCAAGGTCATTTTAATTTCATATAAGTAACTTTTGGGATAGTTTCTATAAGAAGTGAATGAACAAGCACCCCCGCAATATTTTGACTTGTTTCTGATGTATATAACTCAAATTAGAAACTTATTTTTTTTATTTTATTATAGCTTTCGATAAATTTATTTATTTTTTGGTTCTTTTGTTGTCTTTCCTACCCCATTACTTTTGAATAGTTGGGTTATATTTTTTTGTTAGATTAAATGGACACGAGAGTTTGTTTCTTTCAAATTAAAAAAGGAAAATAAACGTGTTTTTATTTTTTTAATGCATTAGGGTTGTAGGGTTGTAGGGTTGTACGCTTTTCTTGAGACTTAATGATGTGTGTGGTCGCATCATTTTAAAATTTGACCTTCACCTTCTTTCTCTTTGCTCCAATGGTTGCTTCCCTAAGATTCAGACCACTCTTCACTGAATTGTCAGCCTTCAAGCGTCAAAGTCGTAGCCTCTTAGTTGACACGTACTCCAACAACAAAGTTGATCCCATCAATAGTACTTCTCCAACAAGGTAATATAAGAGAGTGATTATAGAAGCACGAGCTTCTTCACAGTCATCCTTTTATCCCTAACCTATGACTTTTCTTTGTCTAAAAAACCACTATTAGTGAGCATGTTTAACAATCTCTATTCTTTTTAGATCTACGACTATTAGGTCATCTTTGTTGCATGTGAACCAAAGCTCTATGGTCTCAGGAGCAAGATGCTCAAGTTGTAAGGTTTGTAGCGGCGAACCCATTTTGGGAATCACATTGTCGTAATGTTTTCTTTATCCAGTTCTTGGTGTGTTGTCTTGATGTCCGTCTATTATTCGTTTTCTCAATTGTTAACTTTGTGTGTTTTTGGTTATTGTGTTGTTAGATGCATTTAAAAACAACCGTTAGACCGTCTTTATGATAGTTTCGATTCACATTTAATGTAAAAGGTTTCCTCTATGGAAATTTTTGGTTATTTATGCTTGAAAGTATGGGTAGCTTAAGATGAAAAAATTGTATATCCACAAAGATATCATGGTTGGATGTACTGTTGAAGTCATCTCGGATCGATATGTAGATGATTATATGTGTTATAAAAACGGCAATCAACAATCGATCAAAGATAAAGAAAATGCGAGAAACGAAGAAGAAACACACAGAATTTACGTGGTTCACTAATTTTGTGTTAGCTAGTCCACGAGTAGAGACGGGCGATATTTTATATTGGAGAGACGAACAATACAGAATTACAGAGTGAATGTCATAATACGGCTAGGGTAGAATTTGAGTTTATATATGCACTCTCATTAAACTCTATTATAGAATGCATAAGCATTAAACAAATTGCTGACGCGTAAACACATACGGAACACATTGCAGCAATGGGAGATGCGTTTGCAGCAACGAGACTTCCGACTATTAATCGTAGAGCATTAATGCGTTCAAGGCATAACTCAACAAATTTCCACCTTGACTTGAACTCTCCTTCAGATGCAACAGATTGTGCCAGTAGTATACCAGATGTATGCCAAATGTATACTAGACTCAGATGTATTCTAGATTAAAAAAAAATAGATGTATACCAGGCACACAACAAACTCAGATGTTTCTCTATGCCTCAGATGGTCCCCTAAGGACCTCAGCAACTATAAACATTTAGCAAGTCCAGACAATGCTGAAACTTGTCATGCGACATTGCCTTAGTGAACATATTAGCAGGATTATTGCACATCTATGTGCTTAGTTCTTTTATGATGAACCTGATCCTTCGCAAGAGATATAACACTCAAACTATCGCAGTACACTACTGCGATCATGATGCAAACCAATATCACCGACTAGTCCTTTTAACCAGATTCCCTCTTTAGAAGCTTCTGTCAATGCCATATACTCTGCCTCAGTTGTAGACAAAGTCACTGTAGGCTGCAAAGTAGCCTTCCAACTCACAACAGAACCACCCAAAGTGAAAACATAACCAGTCATTGATCTTCTACTGTCAACATCCTTAGTATAGTTAGAGTCAAAATAACCAGTCACTAAGCTTTGCGTCTCATTCCATAAACAAGACCAACATCAGATGTACCTCTAAGGTAACGAAAAAATCCTCTTCACAGCCTACTAGTGTTCGTTATCGGGTTGGCCCATATACCGACTGACAATACTAACAGCATGGGCGAGGTCAGGTCTAGTGCAAACCATAGCATACATTAAGCTACCAACTGCACTAGCATAAGGAATGCAGTATATGTATTCCTTCTCAGCTTCAGATTGTGTTGCGAATTCTGAGGATAACCAAATATTAGCAGCATTTATGGTATTTATAGGTTTTTCCGTCGACATACCAAATCTTGACAAGATCTTCTGAATGTAACCCTTCTAAGATAAGAAGAGATTATTTTTTTCTCTTTCCCTATAAATTTCCATACTCGAGATTTTCTAAGCAGCACCCATATCTTTCATTTCAAACTCAACACTCAGCAGAACCTTTAAATATCAAATTTCAATTTTGTACCTATGAGCATGTCATCTATATACAGAATCAGATAGATGATTGAACCATCTTTGCACTTGTCGTTATACACACAATAATCATATGGGCTTCTATTGTAGCCAAGCTCAATTATAAAGTTGTCAAACTTCTTGTACCACTGCCTTGGAGATTTTTTCAGTCCATACAAGCACTTCTTTAACATGCAAACATAATATTCTTTTCCAGGACACTGAAATCCCTCTAGTTGTGTCATATAAATCTCATCATCCAACTCTCCATGCAGAAAAACTGTCTTCACATTTAGTTGCTCAAGTTCTAAATTTTGATGTGCTATCATGGCTAGTAGCACCCTGATAGAAGTATGTCTGACTACTGGTGAGAATATCTTATTATAGTCAACACCCTTCTTCTGAGTGAACCATCTTGCAACTACACGAGCTTTATACTTTAATCCCTATGTAGGTGATATTCCTTCATTTTTCTTGAAAATCCACTTGCAAGTCACAGTCTTCCTTTCCTTGGGTCGTTTGACTAACTCTCAAATCTGATTCTTATCCAGAGACTTCATTTCATCACCGATTGCAGTAAGCCACTTTTCTGATTCACTACACGAAACGGCTTCTTTATAGGTAGACGGTTCATAAGTTTCCACCTATTCAGCGACCTGCGATGTATAAGCAACCATATCTTTAAAACCATATCTGACTGGTGCTTGAACATCAGTTCTTCTAGCTCTATCAAGAGCTATACTTGGATTTCTGGTTTCCATACTAGAATATTGATCGGTGGCATCAGTTTCTGTAGCAGCATTTGGCTGATCAAGCAAACCTGACTGATCAGTAGGCATATATGACTCATTTGTAGCAGCATGTTGATCTAATTCTCCACCTTGGTGCTGTAATTCATCTCCGTCTGAACTGATTCCAGCTCCACCTGTTTAACAACACCACTATTTTTCCCTACAATTATGGATTGCACAATGGAGCTAAATATAGAGTTCTCGTCAAAGGTAACGTTTCAATTGAGGATAACTCTATTATTAGAAAGAGGCTATTCTCAGTATCCCTTAACTTCATTCCCATAACCTACAAAACACCCTTATTGGCTCTAGGCTCTAACTTTCCCTCACTGACATGATATTAAACATTACAGCCAAAAACTTTTGATAAAGAGTAATCTGCAGGCTTACTAGACCATACCTCGTATGGTGTCTTACAGTCAATACCCGTGTGAGGTCCACGGTTGATCAGATAGCATGTTGTATTCATTGCTTATGCCCAGAATCTTCTAGTTAATCCAGCATTAGAGAGCATGCATCTTGCTCTCTCCAGTAAAGTTCAGTTCATACGTTCTGCTACCCCATTCTGTTGAGGAGTGTGCCTGATAGTATGATGTCGAACAATCCCTTTATGTTTGTAGAATTCATTGAATTCAAACTGCAAAACTCAAGGCCATTACAGTTTGACGACTCTTGACCTTCTTCCCTATTTGATTTTCCACCAGAACCTTCCATTGTCTGAAATTCTTGAAGGCTTCACTTTTCTGTTTCCTCATGAAAATCCAAGTCATTATTAAAAAATCATCAATAATAGACAAAAAATACCTGCTACCTCCAACTGATTCAACTCGAGAAGGACCCCAACAATCGGCGTGGATATAATCAAGTGTACCTTTGGTATAGTGAACTCCCTTTGGAAACTTGTTGTGGCGTTGTTTCCTAAATACATAGTGTTCACAAAACTTTAAGTTTTACACTTTGTGTCCACATAGAAGATCTCTCTTTGATAGAATCTGCATTCCCCTTTCACTCATGTGAACAAGTCTCATGTGCCATAACTTAGTCATGTCCTCGTTCTTAACTGCAGATGATGCCACTGCAACAAATCCAGTCAACATTGAACCTGTCAGAAAATACAGAGTTCTACGTTTTGTACCTTTCAGAACTACATTTGAATCCTTGCAAACATACATGACTCCATTTTCTCCTTTGAAACTGAAACCTTTGGTGTCCGGTGTACTGAGAGATATCAAACTCTTAGTCATTGATGGAGCATGCCTTACATCATTCAAAATGTAGAATAACCCGCCGTGCATTCGTATCCTGATTGAGCCAATCCCAACTACCTTGCAGACTAAAATGTTTGCCATTGATATATTACCACCATGAATCTACTCATATGTTGAAAACCACTCCCTGTTCGAACACATGTGATACAAAGCACTTACATCGAGGACCCACACACCTTTAAAAAATGTGTGATCATTTGCAACTAGGGAAAGATCTTCCTCTGAGCTGCCACCGACCTCAGTGACGGCTGCTGAACCATCCTTTTTATCAGGTTGGTAACTGTTACTGCGAGGACAATCATGCTTCCAATGTCTTTTTTCTTGTAGTAAGCACAAATGTCGTTAGCCTTGGAATTATACATCTTTGAGCCATTAGAACTTGGTGTAGATTTCTTCGACTTCTTCTTTCTAGACTTTCGACCTTTGCTTCCTGTTGCAACCAAAATAGACGCTCCACCTTCTGTTGTACCAACGGCCCTACGCAGTCCTCTCTAATAAGTAAAGCATTCTTTACTTCATCTAGAGATAGGGTATCTTTGCCAGATATAAACGAATCGATGGAATTCTCATTATGTGAAATGCGTTTACACGCGG
The DNA here is from genome assembly GCA_037833695.1 of Sechiopsis laciniata. Taxonomy (NCBI): domain Eukaryota; kingdom Viridiplantae; phylum Streptophyta; class Magnoliopsida; order Cucurbitales; family Cucurbitaceae; genus Sechiopsis; species Sechiopsis laciniata. The sequence goes on along the minus strand of JBBMKA010002497.1, from coordinate 7,973 downwards.
GATGCCCTAAGATAATGTAGATGCATTCCTGCATGCAAAATGTGGAATGCATTTTTTCAACGGGGACGTTGCCCCTGCACTCCCACTCGCTAACTGGGCAGCGATACCCCCGACTACTAATCGCAGGGCATTAATGCGTTGAAGGCATAACTCAACAATGTGATTTTCTAAGAACTGAAGTATTGTTGTTCCATATATTTCATCGAATGCTAAGTACAATTGTGCCTTATTTATGAATTGATGTTGAGAATTGCTATACATGAAATGTCGTCTGATTTTATCTTTTGTATATCGAGTTGTGTGTTGGTTATCATGAATGCATGAATGATAGAAAGTATGATAGAGCATGTTACACAGTTTTCTATTCTAGTCATTATGATGAACGTGTAGAGTTGACCGGGTTTATTAATGGGTTTTTTTTTTATGCTTAGAGTGCACATAATTCATCAGCTATATTGAGAATTGGCTTAGACCTAATGACCCTTTGTGTGTAACTTGTTATGCAAGATTGGTTGGCATTCACCCACGGGTTATTTGACCATGGTGTTTTGTAACTCGAGTCCAATCATGTTCGTTTACTAAAGTTGTATAATATGTTGTAGCGTGATTCCATGGCATCTCTTGTGTGTTGTTTGACCACGGTTTTCTACGACTAAAGGTCGTTCATGATTGGTTACTAGTGTTCAAGTTTGTGCCATGAAGGCTTTGTAGTTTGTATTTAAGAACATTTATAATTTCAGTTATAATTCAATAAAGAATTATTATTTTATTCAAAGTATTATTTAATTTAAAATATCCAAACCGAATGCATTAATTAGATTAATGGTGTGAAACCCTAGATTATTAATATGATGACTTGGATAAGTATGTTGGACATACAAGTTTATCTTTATCCAAGTCAATAACCTAAAGTAGTCTATAGTATATGGATCTAGGTTGGACGTCTTGCCCTCATAACTCTATGTATACAACATACTTTGCAAGTGTTGCAAAAAAACCTTGTCGAGGTTGTTCATGTGGAGACATATAAATGAAGGTATCTCCATAAAGAAATTGCATAAAACTAAAACTAAAATACTTGATCTATCTAAGTTATTCTGTAATATACTAAGATCGATATTTTTCTAGGATAATTGTGTATTGATCTAAGCTAAGTCTTGAATGAGTTGCAAACTCCTACTTGTGAAAGCGTCATTTGATGTGCATGGGTGAAAATAACCAACGGCGTTATTTAATATGCCTACCATGTTAGGGATTGTTGCAATTAGTAGCTGGGAATGTAACGTTACAAGATAGAATTCAATTCTTCCTTACTTGTATAAAAGTAGATGAGTAGTTCTCTTAAGTACTTATTCAATGGCTTGAACAAAGTGTACCCACCTCTCATTGGCTCGAGCAGAAACAGGTTTATGGTCTGACCATAGTTAGCTTGTTCATTACAGTATATGACACTTAAGGAAAAATATATAATTATAGGGGTAAGAAATTTTTTTGATCAAACTATAACTATCAATAACTCGTGAAAGATTGATTAGTAGAGACCGATTATATCTATTGACATAACTTATTCTACAATGCATAAGAGTGCAACAAAAGTATTTACTAAAATAATCTAGAAGTTAACTAGTGGAGATTGAATTTGGGCTAAGAATTCAGTTCAATTAATCTCGTATCAATTGAGCATACAATCTATAGGTCTATAGGTCCTCGGGCTAGCTCATAACAATAATAGGTTGATAGATTGAATTGTTCAAACTAATTAATTATTATGTTAGACATAATAATGTGAGAAATTTAGTTTGATGTATTAGATACATAAAAATAACTATTAATATATTAGATATATTAATAAATTAATATTTATTGAATAAATATTAATAAATTAATATTTATTCAATAAATATTAATTAAGGAGAACAAAATTAATATATTGGGTATATTAGTAATTATTTAATAATTAAAATTAAAAGGTCAAAAGATAATTTATTTATTTTCTTCTCCTTAGAGAAGAAGAAAGGTGGACTTTATAAATAGACACCTTAGAGTTCAGAGTTCAACACTTCAGCATAATTCACCAAGAAGGATGACATTTTTCATTCTCCTCAAAAGTTCCCTCCCAGCTCCATAAAGGTGTCCCACTAGGTGATCAACCTTGTTCGAAGTCATAGTCCTAGATATCAAGTGAAGAACCTTATTCAAGAAGGCCCATGGAAATAATCAGCATTTGACACTTGGCGCTATGAGATAAAGATCCACCATAACAGATTAAAAAGACATTTTCTATAAGCATCGACATAGATTAGTTAAGCAATTAGAAGACAGAGATCACATAATTAATTATCTAGGTTAATTAAAATTTTAATATTCTCCTACGCACATGGACAATTAGGCTTGTGTATAGTTTTTTATAGGGTGACTAGGTGGAACTTGCCTTCTGGCTTGATTTACCCTTGTGTTGTGTGTCATAGTCATGTTTATTCAATGCTTACTGTATGTGGTTGCATGCCTATTTAGAACCATTTTTATCTTCTTTTTTATTTTCCTAATATGGCCTTATTTTGCATTTCATTGTGTTTTTCTTGTCTTTTGCTTAGTGTATGACTCCTTGTCAATTTCATATGTAATGGAGTCACACAAAAAATGGTCCATAATGTACTATAGGGGGGATATGACTTCTTAAAACTTCCTTCCTATCAAGTTATATGATAAATGCAATATATTTGATGTTGTTGATTCTAATTGTTGTGCTGCTTAATTTTTTCAAAGATAAAAACATTTCAAAACTTTCTTTCTCTCTCATTCGAAAACCTTTTCTCGGGTCCTAAAAAGGAAGTTGGTCTCAGTTGTGCCTCCCAGTTTACACTTTTGTTTGGCTGACTTGCTCGCCAAGTTAGAGTAGGTGTTTCATGATCGCTTCACAAGGACAACAAAGTTAGATCATGACACATCGTATAAGAGCTTTGTTAGCTCGTTTTAAAAGTTTTGACAATCTAGTCTGAGAAGAGGTGGAAGAAGAGATGCTCTATCTGAAAGAGGTCCATAATAATATTTGATTTTTGGAATCTCGCCTCGATGAAATTGGTGTAAAAAATAAAATGTTTAACGCAGTAGCTGGGTGCCTAAACAAAATGCCTATCCAAGAATTGAAGATGAAGGTAGAGACCCTCGAGGAAAAAACCATGCTACACATTATGTTCGAGCTTGGGGATAGTTCGTTGAACTTTAAGGCTTAAATAGTCAATGACTTTTCTGAGAATGTTAGAACTACGATTGTTGACCTCAATGCAGAGTTATGTAAGTTGATTGCTCGTATGAATCTCATCATAAGAGTGACGTTTTTAAACTAAACAATGTCAAAGTACCTGAACCAAAGTCATTTTGTGGGGGCGTGACGTAAAAGACTTTAAAAGCTTTTTGTTCGACATGAACCAATACTTCAAGGTTTCACTTATCATCACTGAAGACTTGAAGGTCACATTACCGATGATGCATTTAAACCATGATGCCAAGTTATAGTGGTGATCATGATACATGGACATTGAAGAAGGGAGGGGTAGCATTGACACGTGAGAAAAGCTAAACTAAAAGTTGTGTTATCAGTTTTTCTCTGAGAATGTTGAGATCTTGTCAAGGCACAAACTATGTGAGCTCAAACATATTCAAACGATCTAAGAGTATGTCAAACACTTTTTTAGGGCTAATGTTGGAGATCCGAGATATGTCATAGAAAGACAAGGTTTTTTATTTTGTTGAAGAGATGAAATCATGGTCAATGTCGAAGCTTTATGAGCAAAGACTTCAAACCTTGTTAGAAAGCCTATGATGTTGCATATCAGTTGTTTGATTTGAAGATCGATGAAACAATGATAAGTCTTCAGATGTGAGGGAGAACAATACCTCCAAAAAGCTCTCATAATAGTAATAGTGATAGTACGAGAGGGACACCATGAATAGTCACCCTAGCTCTCTTAATAATGGGGGAGAAGACTAGTTAGAGTAAAACAAAGAATAAGGTTTGCCTCAAAGAAGAAATGATAACTCAAGGCGAGGGCCTTATAGTCGATTGACTACAACTGAGGACCATTGACATTTTTTCTATGTAAAAGACCCCATAAGGTGTCTGAGAGCCCAAACCGACTGGCTTTTCATGCTCTCTAAGCAAAGCTCAAAGAAAAGAAAAGTGTAGAAGTAGAGGTCGAATCCGAAAGGGCATAACTAGTGGCTTTAGAAGAAAAGGAAAAGGAAAATCCTTGTATAGATGCGCTGAAGTACCTATCTTTTCTACATAAGAGAGTTGGAAAATTTAATGAATCGACAAGTAAATACCTTATGTACGCCAATGCATGGATAAACCATAAGTAACAAAGAGTGGTGGACTCAAGAACAAACCAAAATTTCATGTATGAAACAAAAGCCAAATGCCTGAATTTAAATTGACAGGGAAGATGAAGGACAAATAAAAGTTGTCAATTTTGCAGGCCTACTAGTGTTAGGAATTGCGAAGAGCACGAATATCAAGTTGGGAGATTGGAATAACTAAGTTGACTTTTTAGTAGTCTAGATGGACGAATTTTGAGTTGTATTGGGGATGAAATTTCTGCTTGAGTACAAAGTCATCTCAATAGCACACCCAAAATATTTAGTCATCACTAGGTCTAATCCCACCACCGTAGAAAAAGATTAGGTATCCAAGTGGCGTGCATTTGTTGACTCTTCAGCTAGATAAGAGTCCAAGTGAATGTCAAGACAACTGATCTTATGTTGAAAAGTTTCCCACAAAAGGGTAGACGAAAAAGTCTTTGATGGGTAAAAAGTGCCCCAATGAAGCGTTGATGTGCATGAGCAAAAAGATAGTCCAAAGCGATACCCTCACAAAGAGTGAAGTGAGTCTATTCTGTTACAAAATACCATTGAATTCTTAGTTGAAGAGACGGACAAAGCTAAAATTTAGAGTTTAAGCATGTAGAAGTTTCATGAAGATTGAGGAATTGTTGTGGACACTGAGGTCTGTTGGGATCTTAAGAACATTAAAGTAAGTTGTTCGTTGAAAGTGACGTCAATAGTTTAAGTAAGGGAAGATGTCATGGTTATGATTGTGTAATGCATGTTGCATATGTTGCATGCCTGTTTATACCCTTTTTTTTATCATGCTTTCTTAGTATAGGCTTTGTTTTGCATGTCGCTGTGTTTCTTTTGTCTTTCATTGCATGTAAGACTCCTCATAATTTCATATACAAGAGAGTCGCACTAAAAATGGTCCACAATGCACTATGGGGGGGGGGGGTGTATGACTTCTTGAAACTTCCTTTGTACCAAGTTATATGATAGATGCATTTTATGGATGTTGTTGATTGGTATTGTTGCGATGTATAACCTTTTCAAAGACTAAAGTATTTCAAAACTTTCTTTCTCTCTCTATCAAAAAATGTTTTTCCAAGTCTCAAGAAAAAAGTTGGTCCCAATTGTGCCACCTACTTCTTATTTTTGTTTGGCTGACTTGCTTGCTATGCTAGAGTAGATGCCACATGATCGCTTTGCGAGGACAACAAAGTTTGATCGTGACACTATGTGACCAAAGCTCTTTCACAATTGATTACTTTTACACGTCATTGGTGACAATAGCCCAAAAGGTTGGCATATTGACTCGCCAGACGTGGTTGAAGCTCATAGATAGAAAGATGCCACTACTAGAGAACGACATGCATGATACCTTCGAGTGAGCTTAGTGGCATGCCTAATGAGATGTTTCTGCACAAACACGACCCCTGCATGCGAAGAGATGTAGGGATGCCCTGACCTGAGATCCAAATACTATGTGTTCCCTATCTTGTGATCTTCCTCGATAGCAGTGAGGTGATCCAACGTTGGAGTAAGCATTTTGTTTAACATGGCTTGAGTACTCTTATTTATTTTTATAGTTTGAGGCTGGTGAGACCAGTTGTATGTCTCGGTTGATTAATGATGTTTCTTATGTATATCTTGGTTTGCATCTTGTTGTCTCGATTAGCATTATATAGCTTAACTTGTAGACTGTTGACTTGTGTATTGATGATTCTTTGGGTACTGGCCAATGTCATGGCTTGTAGACCAATGACTCGATTACTAGTAGTGTGTTTCATAGCTTGCAATTGATGGATCAAGTTCTTTTTAGGTTTCTCAGCTTGAAGTTTGATGACCTTTTCTATTTTATTTATTTTATTTTTTATTTTTAGTACAAGTTGGGGGAAGGAGATTACAAGTACCGATTCCAGGGATCGAACTCGTGACCGTGAAATGAAAATGGATTAACACCAAAACAGATAACCAATCGCGTCACCAACCCATTCGGTATGACCTTTTCTGTTTTTGTAGGACTAGATAGCCTTGTGAGAATGCATTAAAGCTTAGATTTTAGTTCTCCTATGGTTTGGTTTCGTAGTCTTGCATGCTTTCCCTAATTTTGGGGAGCTTCTTACTAAATATTTTGTACTCATCATTTACTATTTTCCCTAATGGTTTTGGAAATACCGGGATGGCTGACTAACCAGTTGGATTGATCATGGACACTATGTCTTTTTAATTCCACATTTCTATTATATTAAGTCTTCTACGATTTAGCTGTATCTGATAAAACTCATGCAACATTATTTCAATAGTCAGATTATTATGTCTTATATATAAGGATAAATTGGTAAATTTCATTATGATAAAAAAAATATGCAATCTAGTTGATTGTAGATAAACCTTTTCACAAAGAAAAATTAACTTTAATATAGTAAATTGAATGAAATTATAAAAAAATAATTACAAGGGTTTGCATGTTCGGAAACTAGTACACAAATACATTCACTCACTAAATCAAAAAAGTGCCCAATAAAAATAATAATTGACCGATATTAATCTATATGATTGAGAAATTTTGGATTCTAATCTCAGTCTTAAAGAATTATAGAATTAGAAAAAACACACACAAAATAAAAAATAAAAAAATAAAGCAAATAAAGCAAAGTGAAACTTTTCTTAAATATGAAAGTCAAACTTTTCTTAATTCTAAATAAAAAAGTCAAACTTTTCTTAAATATGAAATTATTTAGACAAAGAAAATATAGGGTAGGAGAATCTATTGTGTGTAATTGGATAATAATTTCATTTTTAATTTTTTTCAATAGTTTTCTCATAGTAAATTTACTCTTATTAAGGAAATGTGTGAATTGGTAGTAAATAGAAAATACACAATAAAATTATCCGGTTGGATGAAGATTTTTTCTACATAATAAAATCATACTGTTTGATCACCGGAGTTGATCTTTTTGTTTTTTAAAAATTAAAACCAAAACATATTTGATAAGTCTTTTTATTTTTGAAAATTTCAAAACAAAATTTGATTCATGTTTTTATATATATTTTTTAAAGTATAATAAAATTAATTTTATAATATTATTCATCTAATATATTATAATTTTTTTTGAACTACAATAGATTATAATTATACAACCGAACTATAATTAATTCTTAAAATTCAATAAAACAAGTAAACATAAAAAAGAAACATATTGAAAATATTCAAATAAAAGTTGCAACATAAATATTTATATAATCAAGAATAATATTTTTTTTTCTGAGATTTCAATAATTGGATGAGGAATTTGAATCCGAGATCTCTTGGTCATTAGGTGCACACTAATACCAACAACTGCTTTTGTTGGCTAATCAAAAATAATATTTACAAAATACCATCGTGATTAATGAATAAGAAATTCATTGATATGAAATTATAAAATTATAAAAATAAAAATATATTAATATTGAAGTTATCATCCAATATTGAAAAGCAATTTAATCGAAAATTGAGCCCATTTGATTGGAAAAGCAATTATTTACAAAATTTTAATACAACAAAATTATTTTCAGCCATAATAAAAAATAATGTTGAAATACAAATTTAGCAATAATATTTATATGATAAAACGAGAATGTTTTACCAAATATATATA